>BQNB010138355.1:0-17718 GCA_026074375.1 Tanacetum coccineum | reverse complement strand
TGATAATCCTTTAAGATTCCTTTATCCACGGCAGTACTTCGATCTTTGACTGGCAGTACCTTGACTTTCTACTTAGCAGTACTTTGACCTTTTGCTTAGCAGTACGTTGACCGATTGACTTGTTTTTCCCAACAATATCGCATTGAAATGTTTAAAGAAATTAAAATCTTCGCAGGAAGCGAATGTCAAGATACATATATTTGTACACCATAGAACGGATGCCGTATGTATATGTATATACATATATACTCATTACTTATACCAAGTGGCATCCACTTGTTACGCACATAATATGCAATTAAATATACCACATAAGGCTTCTAAAGAGTAGGAGCAACACGCGCGCGGATATCGGACATCGGTGAAAGACTCGTGAAACTTTTCCAAAAACAGTTGTAGTCTAAGTTTTGTAAAACGACTTAGTTCACTACAACTAGTGCTCTGGTACTACGTTGTAACACCCCCAAAACGTGATACGCAACGGAATACAACAATTGGGGTGCTACTTCATAATACATGCACAACGTTCAAAGATACGTTTATAAAACACAATTTTTATTTAATAAGAAAGATCAGAGTTACATATGTCTCAATACCATTATAGAAATTATTTCTAAAAGTCACAACACGACTTAATTTATAAAACATTCATTTAGTTTATGACTCTACTTCACCGAGGCACCGTCCTTGATATCCGCGTTCCGTCCCATCCAGCCATCAACACCAATAACCTGAGATACATGCTTAAAACGTCAACAAAACGTTGAGTGAATTCATAGAGTTTACAATTTACACATAGAACGCATAATTTGGTTCCACAAAACATCAATAACATTGCTTTGAGAGTAAGCAAGTTATAACTTTTATGATTTCCAACTAATGAGCCCGTGTACCGAAACTTAACACATTCATCCCGTAGGACGAAATCATGACCGGAAAGTATGCCACTTCCCCTAATACTAACCATAACATGTCCGTTACAGGGTGCTCACCGTCGGATTCAAACCCCGGATATGGTTGTCAAACCCAATAGACCTATTTAATGCATTAGCGTTCACCAACACATGGTAACTAACGGTCACACAGCAAAAAGACATATACTCAGTAGTGAAGGAATCATATCCAAGTATCAAAAACAGTTTGCGTTCAATTTCACAAAACAAGCAATATATCCCCCTCGCGGAGTTAAAAATATTAAAAACTTTAAAAGCGAGGCTACGAACTCACCTTGATCAAAAGCCGATAATCAAACAATGAACTCTAGCACGAAAATCCACAAACGCGATGACGACCTATAATTTATGAGTCGCTAGATTACTAATACCTAAAATTATGATTCATCAACGATGCGTATATCGCGTATCAAAAAAATCATATATATATATTATATCTAGAATATATACTCGTACATATGATGAGAAATCGCACGTTGCGCCTTAGATCCTAGAAAACCCCACAATATAGGTTATGATCTTCATTTATTTACACCATACCTCGCAATAATCGAAAATATTCTATTTAAGAAACTTATCTATTTTTTGGAAAGTTATTATTTTCGGAAAGTTACCATATTTAGTAAGTCTCGTTATCAAAATATATTTGTGATAATATTTAGTTATCTAGTCGAACCCTCGACATTCAATGTGATTATCAATTACTCATATCGATATTATTTTTCGATTATTACGAAAGTTTCTATTTTTAGAATTTACCTCATTCGTATCTTTGTTGAGTTTATAAAAATATCTTACTTGTAGTAATAATAGAGTTCAATTATCCTCACGACATCCGACAGGTTTAGTATTAACCCGTTGACTTTCAAAAGTCAATGCTAGACTTTGTTTGACTTTTATACTTATATTTATTTTTACCCAAATCTGACCCGCGCTAAACGACCCTTTAAAACACATTTTCACGATTCGGACAAAGAAGAGATTTTGTGCAAAACGATATTCCGGACAACTATTTAGTTTTTGCCGGGACCTGAATCTCGACAGAAAATGACCAAAACGCCATTTTTCAATTCTGCTGTTACTTGTATTTTTAATAAAAACGCAGCAGTTTGACCACCAGTTTTGACCCGCTATATCACGTTTTCGTGACTTTGACCGAAGAGAGATTTTTTTATAGAAAACGTCATTCTGAACAACTTTCGTGTTTCGCCGGAAGGCCGAAACGGACTCGAAAGTGCCCAAAACCGCCGTTGAAAAATCAGATCAGCAAGCTATATTTTAGAAAGTAGATGTCATTTTTATACACGAATTTCCAACTTCGATCGGCCATAACTTCTTCATTATCAAGAGTTACGGGGCGTTCAAATTACCGAAACGCTCGTAAAAATACCCTCTACAATATTATTCAACCAAAATAAGATTTTTACAAAATCTCGGACCTCGTTTTCCGTGTCAAACTTTCTGCACGAATTTTACTCGCTACAACCCGCGCCAAAGATCGTTTTTGACCCAAAAATACTATTATAATACCTCTAACACGCCATATAATTATCATCTAATTTATTCAATCGATCAATACCCACAATCTAGCCTAATCATCACGCCAGGATCCAAATCCGCGGATCTCATCACATATTTTATCTAAGAATCCATAAATGAAAACAATGAAACAACTGACATAGAGAAAACTCACCACAACACTAACAAGTGTTGGGTTCGGTTTCGGTTTGAGTCTCGAACACGCGGACACGAACACGACCTTAAATCATTTTCCAAGCGAACCCACTTCATTACAACACTAAGCTAGCCATGACAAACACGCTAGTATACCCGAAATCACTTGAATCAACCCGAAAATAAATTTCTTCAAAACCCATTGCATGTGGGATTTTATTATACGGAAACGTTGGCCTCGACACGAGGATTAAGAAAATATATTTAGATCTTATTGCATGTCGGAAAAATTAACAGAAATGGGTGTGCTAGTGTGTGGCCGATCGTAGGTGGTAAAAGGGAGGAGGAAGAGAGTAAATTTTTTGTAAAGAGGATTATAATGTGTATGTGTTGGTTTATATAGAAAACAAGTTTAATCAATTGACACTTTTAGTCCCTCCATCCTTTAAGCCTTGCAAAACTAATACCAAAAAGCGTTTCTTTTATTTTAAAATCAGCCGACAACTCGGGTCACACCACGTTAGTAAATATTTTTATTCCGTCACACTAAATTTAATTTAAACATTTATTAAGATGCGTACACATTAAAACACGAGTCTGGCTCAAGACAAGAAACAAAAGACGACATTCGTAAAAATAATAAATTTACGATCTTAAAAATAATAACGAGACGCGTCGTATATTTTACGATGCTCGAAACGGTTAACGGACGTGCGGTCAAACTGTGAGTCACAAAACGTCAAAAATAAAAATTATCAAAATTTCTCAAAATTATTCGTAATAAAATACGAATATAATTATTTACGACAAATAAAGTTTTAAATGTCGACGTTCGCTCACACGATTTTATAAAATAAATATTATGACGTCGAATTCGCGATCGTCATACGCGTCGTGAAACTCGGGTTGTTACACCAAGAGATCGATCTTACGATATTTTGCTACAAAACCAATTTAGAAATACAAGTGCAAGAGAACATTTTTAGCAAGTAGCAATGATTATGACAAATATACACATGGCTATGTAGAGAAAGAAAAGAAATAGCCATATAAGCCATAATGCATACACATTCCTCATAATAATAAGATACCATTCATTCATCATAAATAAAATTCATACTCGCATAACAAAAATACTTCATACGGAAAGTAAACTTATGCGTGATAATATGAATTTCTTCTAATACATAGATATACTAAGATTAAACACTACTACCCTAATAGTTTTAATACTTCATTAAACATTTCTAGATGATTCTTGAGTCATAGATAATGGCTTTGAGTAAAAGGTTTGGGTAAAACATTATTTAGAAGCATTGAATATGTTTTAAGGATGAGGTGGAGATGGTGAGGCAATGGCGAAGGTAAGAATATACTCAAGGTGAGCAAACATTAAGTTCATCTAATCCCTAATTGTAAAGAAGAGGTTTCGGTTGTGAAAACAACAGACAAGTTGATCCATGATAGTCATGGTTGTTAAAGTAAATAGGGTGACCTAGGAGAGGTGGTTGAGGTGGTGGTTATGGTGAAGGTGGTGAAGGAGTATCAAGAATGTGATCAAGATGAGTGATTGGTGACAAGGATAGAGTGATATCTAAGAAAGGATGACTTTGGAGTGGAATTGGGTTTGAAGGTCTTGGAGGTGCATCCATGATATCATTAGGAAAGGGATTTGATGGTTGAGGAGATGGTGTGTCATTTGAGGAAGGAGGTAAAGATTAAGGTTTTGACTAAAATGAGGAAGAGGTGGTGCCAAAGGTAAATGATGTATCTTTAGTTAATGGAGTTTTTGATGGTGCATTTGGTAGAGAGGGAGAGGAGGATTTTGTTATAGGAGAAGATGTGGTAGTGTCATCTTCATCCCTAGATATGTTCACAAAGAGTTGTCTAGGTGGAATGATGATTAGTTTAATTTTCTTAAAAGGGTTAGAGGAGGAAGCTTGGGTGGAATCCGTAGAAGTGGAACAAAAGTGAAGAAGATGATTATGAAGATGGTGAAGATGGTGAGGATGAAGACTATTTATCTTGGAGGTAGTGGATTAAAGAAGTAAGGCATGTGAAGGTGATTATATGATTCCAAAAAGTGTTTAGCAAAATGCAGGAAAGTAGCTGAGTTATAGAGTGGATAGTCAACTGCACAGAAAATCAGGAGAGACACAGTAAAATTCTCATGATCCTGATGGCGGTCCCGTAAATGTATAGGCGGTCCCATATATATATGGGGGCTGGAAAATATTTATGGGGTCATTTTCTAGAAACACAAAAATTTTCCTAGTTTTCCAGTCCTTTAAACCTGTGCAGAACCATGCTATCCAGAAAAATTCTTTTGCAGCCAAAACTATTTCCTCAAGAATCACCTAATACCTTCTAGATTATCAAATCTAAAAGACTAGCTATACTATTTGGGAAGCAATTATAGGCATATGGCTATGAAATAAATAAGCATGTATGTGTTCATAAGACTTAATAAATAGCATAGTTGTCAAAGGAATGCAAATAAATTTAGGATGATAAAATAGAATGATTGATGTGTCGTTGTGTGGTTGTAATTTATGTTTCAAGTTTTAAATTTATATTTTTCCGACTTTACCAAAAATAACACTTTAATGGGCAGTGTACCCGGTCAGATAGGAGTTTCGTGGTAAGTAGAGTGTCGATCACTAAGAGCGAGAAACACTTTCAATTTATTAATATTTTGGTTATCTATTTATCTATACTAAGTTAATTCTATTCTATGTTAAACCTATGCTAAACCTATGTTAATCCTAATTCTAATGGATAAGGGGTTTTTTCAGCTTAAGAGACTGGCACGGGTTTTGTAGCGACTAAGATCAACTTAAGACACAATAACACACGCAAGTAAATTAACAGAAGATAAAAGAGTGGTCTAGCCAAATATAAGAAAATTGTGTTGACATAAGATTCACCCTTAGAACACCAGATCCGGAGGTATGGTAAAATGAAAGAGAAATTTATTCATTGTAATAGAGAGAAATAGAAATAAGATGGGAAGTTGTGTGTGTGGTTGAGAGAAAACACACACACTTACACTTTACAAATGTGAACTTCTACCCCTCCATGGAAGTATGGAGGGGGTATTTATAGTCCCGGGCTTGACTAGCTAAACTAACCCGACACGACTATAAATGATAAATGTAATTCCGGATTAGTCACCATATTTTAGGGCTAACAATCTTCCCCCAATATGTGGACATACGGAATTACTTACAATGTTCCTATCAGGTACAAATACAACACAAATAAAGTCTTCTAAAGCACTTCCAGAGCTAAAGATGTCTTCTGAGTACTCCTTGTCTTGAAACTTGTACTCCAGCTTGGATCTTCTGTGTCTTTACTTGTACAGGAACCATTGTAGTATGCATGAGTTGGATTAACTTCCCCCCAACTCATACAACATGTCTTGAAAAGCTTTCTTCATAGACTCCTTTTTGGCAAAGTTTCTGAATCAGCTTCCCCCCAAACCAACATCCCTATCTTGAGCAGATTCTGAAACATTGATGTAGCTTGAACAATCTTCTACTTGTCATCAAAGTGCACAGCGGAATTTTGTAGAAGTCAAACCATACTAACGACCACTGCTTCTTGTCATTAGGGCTTGGTGAATATTTGTTCAGGGGTGCATGCGAGAAATCAACAACTGTTCTTCTCACGTTTGCAGAATACTTCACAAACCATTCTAAGTGAAGTAGTATACACTACTTCCCCCTGGAAGTTGACATGGTAACATCAAAGTCAATTAAGTCCCGAATGTACACATTTTCCCCCATGATGGTTGCGAACTCTTAGAAGCATCATTGTCGTGTACGTCTATATACTCGAGAAGTTCTTGTCATAAGCACAAATCTTGATATACAAAAGAATCATTACCCTCTTGACTTCACAAACCGTAAAGGAGTTGAAGCAAGAATCAAGAACACTTGGTATAATCAAGGTCTTGTGAATGAATGTCATCGAAGAACTTTGAAGATTTTGCTTAGACTGTGAAGTATCTTTGTCTTGGAATAGCACAAAAATACCCGTGAGAAGTGCTGATTACATCTCAACCTTTAAACTCTCTGGCTAACTTACCAACCTCGTATTCTGTCAGCTATTGTAGTGATCACTTGGTGAAGTAAACCCGATATTCCAAACTTGAAACTGAAGTAAAATCCCCCAAATTTGTTACTTAATCTTGCACTATTGTTGATTGAAGAACGGTGCAGAAGAAAATCTCTAAGTACCTTATACCCAACATCAAAAGTATAAGAAGTACAACACCTCTTGAAATTATCCACATCGACATCTGCGTGTGACACTGAGTACTACAATGTAACTCCTTTAAGTGATAGTTATCCAGGTCTTCATCCAACCACCCCTTGACTTCTGGAAACTAGATAATCCAAGTCTTAATCATAACTGTATACGTTCAAGCAAGTCATCAATCGATAGAAAATAGAAGAAAGTCTCGATGATGAAATAAGTAGACGCCTTTTGTCATCGTAATCCGAATCTCTAGCCATTTTGTCATTTAAGTGAATCTTTTCAGGATCGTTTTGGGATTAAGTGTTGTTGTTTGTGTGGTGTGTTGTTATGGTTGATATATGTCTTATAAGTCCCGATTCTTGATTGTGGTGTTTGTTTGTTGTGGAATTAGTGTCCTTTAAGTGCTTGTGGATGGTTTAGGTTGATGGTTTGTTAAGGTTTAACTATTGTCGTTTAAAGTCCATTGAAAATGAGGTTTGATAATGTGAATAATTAAGCAAACCGCCACCATTTTTAAGCCAAACCGCCACAAAAAGATAAGCAAACCGCCGCCTCTTTTGTGACCAAATCGCCACAAAAAACAAAGCAAACCGCTGCCTTGTTTGTGACCAAACCGCCACCATTGTTACACCAAACCGTCGGCTATTATTAGGACAAACCGCTGGCATAAATTATGCTAAACCGCCGCCTGAAGAAAATCAAACCGCTGCCTAATTGTTTAGCAAATCGCCGTCTGTTTTGAACTTTGCAAACCGCTGCCCTTTTATTTTAACAAACCGCCGTCTAGTTTATAACAAACCGCCACTTAGAACATTGTCAAACCGCTGTGGATTATTGAATTTTGGGCAGAGTAACATTTATTTTTGCTTAATAAAATAATCAAACCGCCGTGTGTACCTGTTCAAACCGCCACTAGATGGCAAACCGCCGCGGGTTTTTGTCCAAACCGCCGACAATATTCAATTATTTTTAATCAAACCGCCATTGACTTTTGGTCAAACCGCCGTGTACTTTTTCCTTAAAACACGGATCTTGTCCCCTCTTCTTGTCAAACCGCCACCAAGAAAATGATTTTTTATTCAAACCTCCACGAAGAACATCAAGAACGAAATAAGCAAAATCAGCCAAATAAGCTATTTCACTTCTCAAATAAGCTATAGGGGCTCAATACTAAGTGATTAGATGTGTATATAACACGAAATAACAAGCTATTCCATGTGAATCATCAAATTCGAGCCAAACCTCCACTTAGAACACATAAAAAGTCAACCCTTTTTAAGCTTAAAATTCGATCTAGATGCTTATGAATCACTTTGAATGGTAACAATCTAACCTGTTTAACATGTAGATCAAGGAAAGAACAAGATTAACAACCAAATAAGCCAAAAAAAATTGGAGCCGTGGCCTTTTTTCTTTAAAATAAGCCACGAATTTTTGAGCTTATACACCACATAATCAGTAGTTAAACAACACGAATTCCCCCTGTGCTCTGGTGCCAATTGATAACATTAGATTCACCCTTATAACACAAGATCCGGAGGTATGGTAAAGTGAAAGAGAAATTGAGCCATATTATTAGAGAGAAAAGAGAAAAGATATGAGAAGTTGTGTGTGTGGTTGAGAGAAAAGAGAAAAACACACACACTCACACTTTACAAATGTGAACTTCTACCCCTCCATGGAAGTATGGAGGGGGTATTTATAGTCCCGGGCTTGACTAGCTAAACTAACCTGACACGACTATAAATGATAAATGTAATTCCGGATTAGTCACCATATTTTAGGGCTAACAGAAGTTATTCATATGAAAAATGGTTCGTCATCGTAAAAACATGTGTTTGTAATGTTTTTTATTCACAAAAACAAATTTTTTTGTCATCATCATCTTCGAAAATCACAAAAGCTAAAAAGAAATAAAAACAATTATCTCTCGGATAAATTTTTTAATTAAAAAGTAACTAATTTTTACATAACTATCTATTTGAGTGGGATTTATAAATTATTATTTTTTTCGTGATTTAACAAATTTTGAAAAAGCAAAAATACATCAACATGCTAACTTTTCTTCAGTTGTGTGTGTGACAAACTTACTTTTACCTTTTTGCACATCTTTGAGATATTAAAACCTCAAACCAATCATGATTTGCAGAAAAACAAACATTCACATAACAAGATAAGCAACATTTTCAGTAAATTCTTTGAGAAAGCAACATTTTAGATTTCGCATTTACAATCTGAAACATGTTTGTTCTTATTTTGAACTAGACTTAAAACTTCAAGGTTGGGCTTATACTTTATTCTTCTTGCTTCTAATTGTGGTAGCGGATCCTATCATTCCTTGTATTGCTCCAGGCTTTGATCCACTATAGCATCAGTAAAGCTTATCTTCTTGTAAAAGGTAACATTACTATTGTCAGTCTTTTGAGTGTTTTGCTTTGTACGCATGCGTTTTGTGTGTAATTAAATATTGTTGTTAGTGATGCATACTTAGTGATGCTATATTATTTTTCTTTGGATTGTAGTGGGTGCCCCCTTTTTCATTCACCGCTTTGAGTGAAAGGGCATGTGCCACTGACATACACTAACAGTCTCAAATACGTCAGCAAACTTACAAGCATATACCAAGATTTCATCGAAAGGTTTTAATGCTCTAGCTTGTTTTAATAGTTACTTGTAGTGTTTCTACTGATCATTAGAGACTTTCTGATAATCCACGATGAACAACCAATATTGTTCTTAAAGTACGCATTGATTGGTTTGTGTATGTGCTGTGTTGTTTAAGCAAACTGTCGTTGTTTTGGTAAAGAACTTTAGTGGATTTTTCAATTATCTTGTTGGTAGTTAAGTGTGAAGTGACTGTTTTTGACAAATTATTTTTCTCAACAACTTTAGGGATAAACTGAGATTTTGGAAACGGAGTTACTGAATACAGTTTATTTCCTGAAGTTGATGGCTTAGCAAACTTAGTATTCACACTTGTACCATTTTGATTCAGTTGAGGTTCAAAAAACTTTGCTTGTAACTATGCTCTTAACTTGTTGTTTTTAGAAATCTTATCATTTAGTTTCTATTGCAAAGAGTCGGTTTGAAGTTTGGTTTTAGCCCGTGTCTGATTGATTGAATCATAAAGGTTCTTGTAAACTAACTTAAGGTGTTCTCTTTCCTTACGTAAGGAGGAAACCTGAAAGGCTAATGACACGTTCTCATCCTCTATTTTCTGAAACCTAGAATCAAAATCATGTGATTCACACTGAGTCACTTGACTCTTTCCACGCAATTGAGTTAACCGTTGTTTCAACTCGTTAACTACAATCGTTTTGTCTTGCAATTTCACTTTTAAGATTGTTTATCTCAAAAGATTTGTTATTGATCTCGTTTATCAAAGACGTATCATGTATTTTCCAAGTTTCATCACAAATCATTTTTTCTTTATTATGTTGCAAAGAAAGTTTAAGAGAAATGCAATATTCCTCAAGTTTTTCAAAACGATTTGTTAGCTCACTAAATGACTTGTTTGATTCTTGTTGATCTAAAAGGACAATGTCAAGACTTTTACACTTCCTATAATTATCAACCTTATTCAACGAACGCAAGAAGGTACACATTATATCACAAGAGATATTTTCTTCCAAGAGTCGGTCGTTGTTGATTAAAAGTTGTTTCTTTTCAATCTCAAAATATTTCTTTTCCACAAAGTATTGGTCAACATCATCTTCCATTTGTGTGAAAATACCTTTCATTTCTTAAACCTCTTTGTAAAGACCTTTTTCAAAAATTTTGAAAGTTTATCTAAGGTTTTCGAAAAATGGTATGACATCTTGTTCGAAAGCCCCTTTTATATGCATTACTCCCCAGCCACCCACCTCAACAGGAGATAACACATTTCTCTTTTGATTGCAAGCATCAAATTCATCAAGAATATTTTTTGCAATTTTAAGATTTGTATGTGCTTTAATGGTTATTGGTAGTTTTTTAGGAAAACCTTGTGTAGGTGTTAGTTTTGTAACATTTTAAGGAAGACTTGGTTTTGAATCTGCTGACCAATACACCTGTTCTGCAGATAACTGTTTTTGTAGAACAAAATACTCGTAGAGTTTATTCAGTTTTTAATAATCAATCGGTTTATCATTATGCTCTTTTTTGTCTTTCATTTTCAACTGACTCTCTTCAGCAAGTATCAAAGTTTCTTCAGAATCACACGCCGATACAGAATCATGTTTCTCATCTAATGTTTTTCCATTATACAACACAGGTTCTTTCCGTTAAGCTTGACGAAGATACAAAGGATTTTAATAACCAAGAGCAGTTTTGTGAGCTTCATTATAAAAAAATTGAGGTTTGGTTAACATGTGCATTGTTTGAATAGTTTGACCCGTTTTGTAAATAATGTTTTGAAGCTTTTTGTTAGACTTTTCCAAATCCAAAAGTTCGTTTATATACTTATCTTGCTTAGCAGATGACTCTTGTTTTAAAGTTTCAAAATCATTTTTCAGAGATGAGTTCATTTTAGATAGGGCCTCAATTCGTTGTCATTGAACATTTTCTTGTTTTTCAAAAGCTTCAGCTTTTTGATTACGATCAAAATTTATTCCTCACATTTCTGAATCTAAAAACGCTTCTCTTTTTGTCAAAAAATCTTTAGAATTATGTTTTGCTTCTAACCGTTTGACCTTTTCTTTGTATCGTTCAAGATCACTGGACAACGATTAATTCACACTTTTAGTCTCTTGATTTACCATGTTACATTTTTCTGCTTGATATTTCATTTGTTTAATTACAAGCAATATCATAGCATTATCGTGTGCAGGAGAAGGAACATATTAAGCAGCATCGTTTTAACATTAACCATTTAATTCAGGATATGACGATAACATATGTTGTCACTCGTAAGTTTATCATATGAATCATTATTGGAAACAAAGTGTTTAGTATATTCCATCTCTTGTACAAAAGAGTTAAGTATATAATTCTTATGATAATTGTTGTAAGTTGGTACCTCATAAAGTATGTCTGAATCGTAAGTTGGAGCAACTGTGTCATCATTGAGTGATCGTACCGGAGAAATACTTGCCACGAAGATTGCACTTGCAGTGGCTTCATCATCACAATCTGAATAATATGCATTAACATGGTCTACCTTGAAATTTAATGTTGTTTGTAACTAAAGATCTTCACAGTCTTCCATTTCTTCCATTCTATCAGCTAGAAAATCTTGTTGATCTTCATGCAAAACAACTCCAGCTTCTTGTGCTTGAGCAAGTAACATCTTCTCTTTAAACCATTCTGAATCTTTTACCTTCTTCTTTACAATACATTGCTTAGTCATATGACCTTCACCCCTGCAATTGTAACACCTAATTACCCTTGGTTGATTTATGTTTGCCTCTCCAACTGTATTGATAACCCTTGTTCTTGTAGCTTGACTCTTTCCCGCATTAACTGCATTACCCTGAGATTGTCTTCCTTGAACATTCTGAACCATAACTTGGCCATTTTGAATTGTTGCTTGAGTTCTTGGATTAGACGAGGTCCTGAGTTGGTTGTTTATAGGTGGATATCTTAAAGTCATAGCTGAGCTGAGAAACAACATAGTTTTGTTAAGACTTGCTATCGAATCATTAGTTGAAATGAATGATGGTACAACAAATCCAGAATCAGGTTGTGTTGGCAGTGTGGGTGGTTGTTGTGGAACAACAGGTGGTTTATAACTTTATTGTGGATGTGAATGAATGATTTGTTGCTGAGTTATTAGAGTGTTTGATTAAAAAGAAGGATATGGTTGATATTGTGATCTCTAACTGTTGTATGATGGAGGTGGATTGTAGGTGTTGGCAAGTAGAGCAAGTGGATCCGAAAATCGTTGTCGCATTTCTCAAACTTCTTTAGCATCTTTCTCATTGTGTTTAAGGAAAGCATACAATTGATCAAATTTGACAACATGGAGATCTCTTGCTTGTTTAGCAGCAGTGACAAACCTACTCCACTTTGATTGAAGATGATATACAAACTTCGTATTGATTTGCATCTTTGACATAGACATCTTGATGATGTTCATATCATTGATCAATTAGCATATCTAAAATAATAAGAGTGGATTGATTCTCCAAGCTTTGATGTAAATCTATTGAATTCATCATATAGATTTGACTCACGTTCTTGAAGTGTCATCTCTATGCCTTCCATCAATTCTTTGACCCGATCCCATATTTCTTTTACAGTTTGATAGTGGTTAATAAGAGTGTAAATGTCAACTGGTAATCCAAGAAGAAGTATATTGACGGCTTTTATGTCACTATCGCATCGTAACTTTTCCTTGGGAGAAAGATCATCAACAGTTTGTGCAAGTTTTTCTTTAGTAGTTCCATCAGCACTTGGAACAGTAATCTCTACCTTGATTTGAAAAGGGCCTTTGTTGATTGAATCAAGTAAAATTTCACCATTCTCCTTGCCTTTGATATAAAGCCAAATTCGTGTCTTGCAACTATTATACATGCCTTTTTCAAGCATTTGGGGACGGTTTTCAGCACCAGCTGCAACAACGTTCTCTGCCATTGTAGCCATTGATGAATTGGTTGTGTAGTCTTTGTATGAATGATGTTATGGATTGTTCTCGATGAAAAGGAAGTGTTGTGTGGTTTATTTGTTGTTGTTTTAGTGAAAAGGTTGTATCTTTGAGTAAACCGGTCATAAAGTTCAAAACTTTATCGGTAAATATTATCAAAGATTAAATCTTTTGCCTTTAAAGCACACTAAAAGAAATATGGGATCGGGTCAAAGAATTGTGGTTCGGCTAGGTTTGGATGAGCCAATTGTGGTTTGGCTGTATACTTCTTCTTCTTGGATTACCAGTTGACATTTACACTCTATTTACTAGGTTTGGATGAACCACATTTACTCTCTTGGATTACCAGTTGACATTTACACTCTCTTTTGAAAAAGTATATTGACGGCTTTTGATAGTGGTTCATCCGAACCTGGTAAATAGTGGTTCATCGGCTTTTATAACCACAATGTCAACTGGTAAATAGCCAATTGTGGTTCGGATGAGCCAATTGGCTTTCTAAGGTTCGGATGAGCCAATATTATCAAAGATTAAATCTTTTGATAGTGGTTCGGCTGGCTTTCTAAGGTTTGGATGAGCCAATTGTGGTTCGGCCGAGTCTTGGTGATTTAGCTGGACCACCTGGTTCGGTTGATCCTTTTTGAAATATAAGAAACCACAAAATACTTTGTGGAAAACGCAGTTCGCACTTTTTTTTGTAGAATGTGTGCAATAAAACTAGAGTTACTAGTTTGTAAAACCGATATGGTTTGCACAAGTTTGAGACTTTATCTTCCGAAACCAACAAAAATCACAACTTTATGCTTTTAAACCTTCGTAGTATACTTGTGCTACAAACTAGAGTTGCTAGTTTGTGTAACCGATATGGCTTGCACAAGTTTAAAACTTTTCAATCCGAAACCAACAAAATCATACTTTTTCACTAAAAACACTTAAAAATCAAGTAAAGTTTAAAACTTTTTGATGTTTCTTACCTCTAATACACCTAAGGAATCATAAAAATCAAATCTTTATGGTTTTTGAACACATAAAAGTTGAAATCATTATCCCATCTTTAATGTATAGTAGGCGAACCAGTTAAAAGAAAAAAAAACTAATACTTTGAATCTTTAAACTCACACAAAAACACCACTAATCATCCCATGGCGATTGATACCAATTATAAGATATCATAAAACATACACTACACAAATATATACAACACACACACACACACACATATCTAAGTAATATATATATATATATATATATATAATATATATATATTATATATATAATATATAATATATATATATACTATATATAAATTATTAATGAGACGTGTGAGAGAGTTTATAGATAGAGAGGGGTGGTTCGATCAGGAGAAAGAGAGGGAGCAAAGCGTGGAGTGGTATACCTAGAGAGAGCTAAAGTAGAGTTGGGAAAGAAAGAATAGAAAGATTTGATTAAGAGAAGAAAATCACCAACCCCTTCCTTACGCCTTGTCCTCTAGTTAAACTAGTAGGAGCGTAAAACCAATGCAGGAAGGGGTGTTTACATAAAATGCATACATAGGCCCCAAGACTATACGATAACATAAGATAAATTTACCGTGTAACCTAAACACCTTTCTATAATTCTATCCTAAACCGGTTTTTCATCAAAACATTCGTCTTTTTTCACATCATTTTTAATTCTCATAACCAATCGGATTTTTACAGACATTACATTGTCTTCCTTGGAAGGATCATGTGCAGAGTTTATGAGAAGTCATTCAATGTTTTTTTACAGTTTTTTTAATATCTTTATTTGTTTCAAAATTTACTTTTTCAGTTCCTTCTTTCTTTGTAAAAGGTAGTTTGACCATACTCTACATGCTTCTCATTCCTGCATATAATGTCTTTCTTTTTGAACAGAAGCTTGAGACTTAATGTTTGAAATTTCCTCATTAAAAAATTCGTGAATCTTTTTGCAGTATTTAGATTAAGTAGTCTTATCTTTTACAAAATGTTTTTCTTTCTAACGGGTATCTCTAATACTCCTTTTGTCATAAGTCATTAGCTTGCCTTACTTCGCGCTTGACCTTGGTACACATTTCTACATCACATTTAGGTTATTGAACTAAGGAAACAAATAAGGCTACGTTCTTGCCTCGTATTTTTTTTCATTTTCCACATTATCTATGATCTCTCGTCACCTCTATTAGATCCATATAAATATGTGTATTAGAAATAAATGTTTACTATTATCCTCATTCCACACAAATGAGTGTCATAAGTAGGATTTAATTTTGTTCATCGAATTTTTGTAATTTCATATGAGAAAACACATTATAAAATATATCATTATTTTAATGGTCATACCTCAATCAACAATGGTCTCATAGGCATAAGAGGGTACCCATGACATTAAGCATTATCAATGTCAAAAGCAGCGTATTTCATACTAGTCATTTTTAGAATCCGCATCATACCATGATTTGCTCTGCTTTCGTCATGTTTTTGTTCAGATGATGGTCGTATTTATATTGTTGGTGCATTTCCTTAAATACCAAGCTGATCATAAAGAGATATACCCTCATTAACCCATACCTTTGGTATCTGCGTCTCTATTTCATTCAGCCATTTTATCACCCTTATTGCAGTTACCTCTCTTTCTTTTATCACACTTCTATGTCATAAAGTGCTCTTTCATGTCTTAACCTCACAAGTTATGCCATGTATTATATTAATGTAGCTCTAAAAGATTTAGCCTCCATTTGAGTGAATTATTTGAAGCCACCTCTCAAATATTGGCTACTAGCATCTGTAGAATTTACGTCTCGATGTACGTAGCATCTTTTGAACTGTGTCTTAAGCATTGTAAATTATGTCTTAGAGTCACATTCATGAAGAATCTCTTTGTTAAGTTGCTTTTGTAGTTGATCCATGTTGTGGATTAACTTTGCCTTAAAATCATAATAATCCTCTCCAAAGAATACCTTTAATGCCCGTTGAAACCCTATCTCGTAAAATGGTAAACTTAGATTGGAGATTTTTCCAATATGCCGCTTAATTGCTTCAAAGTATCGTATGCATTTTTCTTTCATTTGTCTCTCTTTTTCTTGCAGTCGTTGCAACTCTCTCTTGTCTGTATCTAAACATGAAGATACCATATCATTCGATTCTATTGAATTTTGATGTGTGAAATGATTTATGGATCTTATAGACGATAACATAGTGATTGCGTTTGTGAAATTAAGAATTTGGTATTGTTGTGAAATGATTTGTATTTTTGGATTGTAGTGGATTAGAGTTTGTGATGGATCAGGGTTTGTTATGGTGTAATGATTGTGTTATGATTTTGGTGTTTTGATTGTATTTGAATGTGTTTGATTGTGTTGTATTTGTGGTTGAAGTGTGTTTTTGAAGTTACCTTAATGAAATATGTGACCTAAGTTGATAAAAGGATGAACTAGGTAACCTAAGTTGATGTTTTATGATGAATTAAGTAACCTTTGTTGATGATTTTGATGTACTAGGTAACTTAAGTAGATGATTTTGATTAACTAGGTAACTTAAGTTGATGATTTTGATTAACTAGAAAACTTGGACGAAGATGGTAACCTTTAGCTAAAGTTGGTAATTCTCACCAATGAGGGGTTTGACCGTTTGACTTTTTGTCTTTTATCCAAGTTGGTAATTGATGAGGTGTCATTTTATACACTTTTTTGGGGTCGTTTAACCCCCTAAATCGTGCATTTATGCCCCAAATAGGTACTTAATCGTTCCTTTTCAGGTATTTAGCATTTGGAAGGCATTTGGAGGAAATACACGTGACTTGGGCTCATTTGGAGAAGAAACGGACAAGACTACGAACCTACACCAACATCTCTCAAGAATTTCTACTCAGAAGCTGGAGATGGCGTCACAGATTACACGTGACGCCGTCACAACCCATCTCAAGACGGCGTCACAAGATCTCAAGACGGCGTTAGATTGTACGACCCAGCCCATTATCTATAATATTCTATTTATGACGACGTCACGATTAACACGCGACGCCGTTACAGCGATTTTCCTATATTTGTTTTTAGGGTTTTAAGTGTGTAACTTTAGAGTAAAAGAAAGAGACGAACCCTAGTTCATTTAGCAGCTGTTAGGCATGATTTTAGGGCCTCAAAACCCTATTGTACTTCCTTCAATTCATGTTTTAATCAAGTAAGATTATCTTAATCATTCAATATGTCTATGTGTTGTTTGATTCGCTATTATTCTTGCTTTACCTTTAACATGCTTGGCTAAACCT
>BQNB010138354.1:0-12565 GCA_026074375.1 Tanacetum coccineum | reverse complement strand
TGAATGAATAATCGATTGATGTTAATGTATGTTTGTTGAATGATTAGTCCTTTTAAGTCCTTTGTTTGTTGTTTGATTTGATGTTTTGTAATGTTTAGACAATGATTAATAGATTCCCAAATTCGGTCAAATACCACCCGATGCGCGGATCAACCTTCGCGGTAAGGTCGAAATTTTTTTCAGGAAATTAGGTTTTCAAACGCAGTCTTCTTTAGACAAAACGCAGTGAAGAGCCTTAGGCAAAAAGCAGTCAAATCTTGAGGCAAAACGCAGTGAGCAAAACGCAACCTTGAGACAAAACGCAATGAGCAAAACGCAACCTTGAGACAAAACGCAATGAGCAAAACGCAACCTTGAGACAAAATGCAATGAGCAAAACGCAACCTTGAGACAAAACGCAATGAGCAAAACGCAACCTTGAAACAAAACCCAATGAGCAAAACGCAACCTTGAGACAAAACGCAAGATCTTCTAGGCAAAACGCAAGATTTGTTGCGATTTGGGCAGCATAACGTTGAGATTTACTTTGATAAAGGGTCTTCAGTAGGCAAAACGCAATGACCAAAACGCAATGAGAGCAAAACGCAATGACCAAAACGCAGTGAGAGCAAAACGCAATGACCAAAACGCAATGAAAGCAAAACGCAAGAAATGTCAAATCGTACTTTTGTACTTTTTCCTTAAAATCCGGATCTGTGTCTTTTCTTCACCAAAACGCAATCAAGAACAAATAATACGAAAATGATCAAGATCAACCAAATAAGCTCGTTTTCAACCCAAATAAGCTTTAAACCCTTATAATTAAGTTAGTAGATGAAGATTAAACACACAATAACACGATTTTCCTTGTGATTCTTCCAAAATCAAACCAAAACGCAACCAAGAACCAAAAAAATAAGCCAAAACTTTTAAGCTTAAAATTCGATCTAGAAGCTCAAGTAAGGCTAGAAATGGTAACAATATAACCTGTTTAACACTTAGAACTAGGAAAGATCAAGATTAACAAACCAATAAGCCCTTAAAAAATCAAAACGTGGGCTTTTTATGTAAAATAAGCCACGAAAATTACTTATAAACCACAATGGAATCACTTATCCACTTTAGGCTCTTGATACCAAATGTAGGATCCCTTTAACACATACACTTCATATCATACACGGATCTAGATCAAGAAAATAGAAAGAGTTGATTTCTAGAGAGAGAAAGAAGAGAAAGAGAGAGTTGAGAGAGAATTTAGAAAAGAGAAATATATTAAATGAAATCCACACTCTTTTCCTAGGTGGAAAAGTTATTTATATACCCCGACACATTAAGTGACGTTCGAGATATTTGACTAGGACCCGGGCTCGGGTTTTGCTTGGGATTAAACCCGAAACATATACAATATTAGATTAACTATCGAGCCCGATTCCCGATACTTTCCTATTACAACGTTAACTAATTGATTGACCGAGACTTAAATACATAATGAACGAACTTCATGTTCGACTCAATATTTTGAGGCTAACAATCTCCCCCGAAGTGAGTTCATTGATGACACTCCTTCATGAGATCAATGAGATTGCTTTTGTCGTTAAGCTCATGTGGTCTTGGTCTTTCTCTTTGTTCTTTGTTGTAGGCTTGTTCCTTCATGCTTTGCGATCTTGACTTTGAGCCTTTGTCATTGTCTTTATCGTCTGCACAACACCATTGTTGCCTTAACCTACCCTGTAGTCTATAAATTATCTTTGTGTTAAATTTATGGCTACTCGCAAATCTAGCGTGTCGGGGGAAATGGAATGAAAATTTTAAAGCATTCGTTGGAAGACCAATCATATAAGACTCTACAAAACCCCCCTATATCATCACTTTCGACATTGTTCATCTCAAGTGGGGGGATGTGCGTACAATATCAAATGTTGCAGAGGCAATAATAAAAAGATATAAACTCTTGTAGCATTTACATGTTTTAAAAGAATGAAGAAAAGAAGGTGCAACTAAAAGCCACCCGTATGCTAAAAAATATAAAGATAATGCAAATTAAGTCATCTCAATAATTATGAAGAATAGAGCTAGTAGCCCATTATTACACCAAGTCGATTCTTTAATACTTATAAGAAATGTAGGCTAGTAGCCCAGTATTGCGAAGGATAAGATTTTCGATGCTTAGACGCTGGGACCAATGAATACAGTAGCTAGTTATGACAACCTTAGATTACTTTAGACTATTTGTTTTGTGTTTTTATTAACAACTATTAAATGTGTATCCCATGTCTATCCTAACCCCTTTATCACCTTGTAAAAACCATATTACCCTTGTTGCCTTCAAAAATGATTTAGATCCTAATTCTAACTGGTGCAGATTTGTGTACTTTCCAAGCTTATGATAGAATACATGCTATGACTATGCAATTGAGCGATCACCCCGAAAATGAAACACTTAGACTAGTGGAGAGTTGAGTGACTTTTTATCCCCTTTTTGTGAGGTGTTCGCCTTTGATGTTTTCAAGCATAAGTGTTTTATAGATTCATTTCTTAAAATTATTCTCGAGAAATCTTTTTATGAAATATTCTAACATGTTCTACTTGACAGCAAGCAGAAGTCAAGTGGGGGGATATTTAATAACATCAAATATTTAATACTTTTTTGTGGCAAAATACCCCCTATATTACTTGCAAATGTTTCACTAATACTTAAAAATGAGATATTTTCTATCATTTTGTAGTGTTCAGGTGAAATGCAGGAAAATGACAAGAAACATGGGAAAAAGGGCTTAAAGTGTAATTATTTGAAGAATGTTATGGCGTAACACCAAAAATGGTTACACCGTAACATAAATTAAGCAAGTACGAAGATCAAGGACAACTTTACGGCGTAACACCATATCTAGTTACGCCGTAAACATGAATTTGGAAGGAAATCTTACCAAAGATAGAGTTATGACGTAACACACCTTATGGTTACGACGTAACTATGAAGATCCACAAATATGGAATGAAGATTACGTACGTATGGAAGTTATTTGAAGGTTACGGCCTAACACCATATCTGGTTACGCTGTAACAATTTCTTAATTATGGAATGTCGTGTATGAAGGTTACGGCGTAACACCTTTATCAGTTACGCCGTAACAGGTTCGATACCTATAAATAGAGGCCTCATTCTGCTATTTTGACATCACTTCCTCCACAGCCAATTGGAGAGGCGAGAAAGGCTTCCAACCTTTAAAGAATTCCACCTGGAGTCTAAGGGAGATCACACTTTATTTACTTTTTGTATTTAATCATTCAAATACGAATACTGTAAGAATTATGAGCTTTCAATCTATGATTACTTCTATTTCTTGTTGTGTTTCCGTTACCATGAGCGGCTAAGCACTTAAAGTGTTGGCCTAGTTATGTAGTTACTATTGTTATGATGTTTGTTTCCTGTTAGATTATGGTTTCGTTAGATATTCCTTGACTATCGTGTAACCCTGGGTTTTGGTAGTACGGGTGGTTTGGATCTTGCTTGACCCATTATTAGATTATCAAGTCAATATGGGATCAACTGGGTACTAGGGAGGAGTTATTACTCCGTCCCTAGTGTAGGAACTAACCGGTCTCCGCACTTATCACTCAATATACTTAAAAAGCACAGGAACTCTTTCAGAGGGGGTTAATAATCTGTATAGGTTATTAGATAAGTTTTGGGAATAGTTGGGATTAATCACTGCAACCTGGATAACCTACCTCCTATACGATTTGGACTGATTCAGAATCGCAGGGAGTATAGGATAGACTAAATATACCTATTCAAGTCTATCGACCTTAGAAACCACTAATGAAACCATAGTTTAACATTGCACAGGAAAACATTTTCATAACATTAGTAATAAAGTAACTAGGTTAGCACGTTTTCTCTCCTGATATCTCCAACTCTTTTAACTTTTCAGTAATTAGTTTTGTTGTTATTTTAAATTCATTTCAATTCAATTCAAAAACCATTTTTAAACGTGACATTTCAAATTAAAACTAATTACAACTTAGCTTTTGGGACGACCTCAGATTTACGATTCTATACTACCCACGATCGGGTTCTCTGCCCGTTAGTGCGTTGTCAGGTAGATCGAGTTTTATAAATTTAAAACTTGATAAATTAATATTTAAAAGAAAATATGCATCAGTGTGTTCGCTAAAAACCCTCACGAGACTATAACTCCTCCACTCGGGATACCGAGGGGTTTAAAGGCTTGTTGCATACGCTAAATGCAATCGTGGTGCCTACGAAAGTGTGCTTTAGTATTTTATAGTTTTTGTAGTTGTGTTTATTTTGCAGATTAAATTAATAGGTGGAGCTTAGATTGGTGGTTGGCATTTTACACTTGGGGGACTGATATATTTGGATCGGTATACTATATGTGGTTAAACTCACATGCTTGGCGTCCTGGTTCACGTCGTATCCTCCAGAGTTCAACCGAGCAATTATGAGCCCCAAGAACTCTCATTTTTCGTATATTTATTTTTCCCGCTTATCCTACTTTTAAGTTCTTTCAAATTATGCATATTGCTCAACTTAAGTGTGGGGGGAAATAAATTGGAGGAGTAAGGCTCAATTTAAATTGTTAATTTTTGGTCGCCCTCGGTAATCTAAAAATCTAATCTTATTTTTAAATTCTTTTGCCACTTAGGTCGATACATTAGAATAAAACATATTTAATAAATAAAGTTTTTGAAACCAGAGATGTGTCCCGATTGATACAGCAGATCCGACTCAGGATCGATGACATTACTTGCGCATTTATAACCATTCTAGTAAATATGTGAGGATTTTGAGCATGTATATAGCATACATCTTTTATGCTTGATTCCTTTGTTTATGAGTGTGACGGTGATTTATTGATTCTAGAACTTGTTCTTGAAATCATTACGAGACCGCAGTGAGATCACGTTCGCGTAAGATAGGTATTTTTATGTGATAAAGAGGCAACTTAGGATTTAAACCAAATGGCCATGTCATTTAATTATTTATTCATTTAGCTAATTACACTGATTAGCTAACCACCCAAAATAAAACCCTTATGTAGCACTCATCTTTAGTGCTAAATACCCCTAGTTTAAACCGCTGAGCCATTTTATTCATTTTTCTCATCCACTAAAATAAAAAAAATACAAAAATATATAACCTTTAGCCTAGTCTTACCACTTATCGAAAGTCCCAATGGTTGGTTGCTAGTTGCTCGGTATGATTGGTTGATTTTTGCTTATAGTTTGATCGCGCTTCGTTATGAGTATTGTACCATTTCAACAAATATGAAGAGTCGACCTTCGTATTTCGTATTTTTGTGATGTATTCTTATCTCAGGTGTGGGCGAATTGTTAGTTGTTGGAATGTGAGGGTGGAAAGCAAAAAAGGAGAATTGTTAGTTGTTGGAATGTGAAGGGTGGAAAGCAAAAAAGAAATATGAAAAAAGAGGTATAAAGGTGAAAAAATAAGAGGAAAAATAAAATAAGAAAGAAACAAGAGAAGTGATGTATGATGTTGGTTGCTTGTGAGGCATATTGTTATATCATTTGTACGAGTTCGATGTAGTATTGTTTGATAGCCTCTCGGGTTTGTGGTATGTTTAGTAACTAGCAACATGAGTTTTTTGGACTTGTGATATGTGTTTAATTACATATCAATTTTCTTTATTAAAATGAGCTTAAATGACCAAAAATACATGCAAAATACATTGTATATGTCTACTTTGTGAACTGTGTTGTGCAGGTAACGGATATATCAAAATGGACAAAAATAAAGCCAAAAGGGACAAAACCAAGCACGATATTGGAAGTGCGTGAGAAAAAAAGCCGAGGACGTTTTTCATCTTTAATGGGCCAACCCGTACCCGTTTTATGGGACGGGTCACCCCATTAATACTTATACTATACCAAGCCTTAGTCTATAATAAGTCCGAAAATACAAATTCAAAACCAATCCAATTTCATGTCCAATCTAAAACTGCCCAAATAATATAAAAGCCCAAATCCTATCCCTAATCCAAGTCAAAATGATAAACACGGGTCAAACTTACTGTTCATCTTCCCTCCACTTTCACCCTGCAACGAATTAACACAAGGTAAATACATCTCATTCACACGCTTGATTCCTTCTAGAAAGCCAACGTGGCAAGGTATGACATCAAGTTCTGACACCTTGGCAATCCTAAGGTGTCCTATTGGTTAATGAGGCGTGGAGGCAATCTAAGGGCTCAAAATGGATGGATGAGGGTTTGTTATTAATCAAGGGCTAAGATTGAAGATGGTGACGCTCCTCAAGGCCTAGAAGCTTCTCTCAATTTCTATAAATAGAGGCTGCAATTCACACAGTAGAGCTATCTAGCTTTTAGTGTAATTTTTAGCTTAAATTCCAGCTTATTGTAATGTTTTTAATGTAATTTCATTTTAAAACTTGTAAACTCTTCATTATTAATAAAAGTTCAGTATCATTTTAAATTGTGTATTGAATTCATTATTCTACTTTTATGCAAAATTTGTTCAAATGTGTTTAGAAATAACCTAATAAGCTAAATAAGCTCTGTGTTACCTCATAAGCTAGTGCAATCTAGTTAAGCTATCTTATAGCTTAGCTGAATAAGCTGTTCACCTAAATTTACCTTAAAAATCATTAAAAGCTTAAAAAGGATGATAAGCCAGAAATGGATGGGCTTATGGGACCATACCAGCTTATGAAAATAAGCTGGAGCTTGTAGATTAAGCTCTAAATATCATTTTAAGTCCTTGTTTAGAGCAAAGGACTAGGTATGTTTACTTTTTTCTATTTTAGCTTAATTTATATTTCAGCTTATTAATCTGCTTATTGTATGCTAATTGTTGCTTAAATGTGCTTATTATGCTTAATAGTAGCTTAGTGTTCCTATTTTGTAGCTTAAAATTAGTTTAATTTGAGTTTTCATAAAATCTGTCCAAAAATAGTTGAAACTGCCTATTAGTTTAGCTTAGAATTTGGTGCTTATTTCTATAAGATTTATGCTTATTAGTCTTTAATAATGTTAGTTATTAATCTGTTTTAGCAATTCAATGCTTATTAAGGTCTGAATTAGCTTAAAAGTGGATTTTTTAGATTTAAAGGGGTGTTTGGGAGAAGCAGTTTTAGTATAAGAGAGTGATAAAGATATGTGTAAGCTGTTTTAGTCATCAAAATGGATTTCATAAGCTCAAATTAGGTCTAAATGCTAGTTTTCATAAGCTAGGATTAAGTTTAGTTAGGATTTCTAGTTTGTTTTAGCCAAAATTTAAAGTCTGCTAGTTCAATAGTGTGCTAAACTGCTTGTTAGCTTTTTTTATAAAATGAATGCTTAAGGTGTAGTTTTTGAGATCATAACTAGTTTCATTTGAATCATTATTCATCTTTCCTGAGTTATTAGTCTTTTGAAAAACTTTAGAGTGTTTTTGATCAAAAACAATCAATTAGTGGTAGTATTTGCTTTAACCTTAAAAGTATCTAATGTGCAGATCATTTGAGTCTAGATTCTAGTTTATCTTTGTTTAATTTTGTTAGAAATACGAAAAAGTATCGGTCACTACCAATATAGTTAGTCGTAGCTCGTAGTAAGTTGTAAGGTTAAGTTAGAAAGCTAACCGGGCCAAAGCTACATAGTAAGCCCATAACACAAGCCCATGGCCGGTTATGCTAGGCATATATAAACCCTCTCCACACATGGAGAGGGTGTTGGTTGTTCATTTCTCACATTACACTAATCTAATATTTTCCTTTTTACTCTCTCTCTAAGTGTTCATCCAACCATCTCTTTCCCTCTCTAAAACCCTAAAGTGAATCCTTCCATTTATGTGTTAAGATATTCTATAATTGGTATCAAGAGCCATGGGGTGTTTATGAAGGTTTTGTGTGCGTTTTTTATACCCTTTTGTGCATGAATTTTGGTTCAAATCCATCAAAGAGTTTTCACTTTTGAGGGTTTAAATACCATAAAGCTTTTAACTTTCTTTCTTAGTTATCTTAGTATAGACTAGAAGTACAAGAAAATATTTCAAAAACCATAAAAAAATATCATCTTTTTGGTTAAAAAGAGGGTTTTGTACCAAGAATCTTGATTTCAAATTTTTTGTGTCAAAAACGTTAAAGTTTGTGTTTTTAAGGTTCTAATAGTCTTAGATAGGTAAGAAGTACAAGAAAAATCGGGTAAAAACGTCATAAAGTGAGTCTTTTTAAGATTTTTGTTTTTTGAGTTTCGTAGTGTTTTGGGCGATTTATACGTGCTACATAGGCGAATTATACGTAGTTCCTTGTTAAGGATATTTATACGAAGTTCTTCAGGCGATTTATACGTATTTCTATAGGCGAATTATACGTATTAGACGATTTATACGTATTTCGATAGGCGAATTATACGTATTATTTGGTCAGGCGAATTATACGTGTTAATTTGTTCAGGCGATTTATGCGTTCTACCCTACAGGCGAATTATACGTTTCCTTACATAGGCGATTTATACGTTTATCAAAGGCGGCTTATACGTTCGTTTGTCAAAGGCGATTTATACGTTCGTTTTTCAAAGGCGATTTATACGTTAGTTTTGTAAAGGCGAATTATACGTTTCCTTACAAAGGCGAATTATACGTGATTTTTTTTGTCAAGACGAATTATACGTGTATATTTGCAAGGGTGATTTATACGCTTTACAAGGAAGAACTATACACGTTTATTAGGTGAATTATACGGTTGTTCTTTGATTTGTAAAATCTCGTGAAAACTTGATTTCCTGGTTTTATCAAGAATTGTAAAATCCCGTGTATTTCGACAGACTCAACTTCATTAATCAAACCTCACTTTAACACAACAACCTCCAATCACTGTACGATCATCTTAATCTTATCACATTGAAATGGATTCAATTATTTCACTTGGACAAAAGAATACTCTTGCTAAGTATATGATACTCTCCGGTGCTGACAACCGTCCACCTATGTTGGACAAAGACCTGTATGATTCTTGGAAAAGTCGAATGGAATTATACATGCAAAATAGAGAACACGAGAGAATGATACTTGAATCAGTTGAACATGGTCCTCTCATTTGGCCTATAGTTGAAGAGAACGGTGTGATCAGAACAAAGAAATATAATGAATTATCTGTTGCTGAGAAAATTCAAGTTGATTGTGATATGAAAGCTACAAATATCATTCTTTAAGGTCTTCCTGCTGATATCTATTTACTTGTGAATCATCACAGAGTTGCTAAAGATTTATGGGAGAAAGTTCAATTACTGATGCAAGGTACATCTTTGACAAAGCAGGAAAGAGAGTGTAAGCTGTATGATGCATTTGATAAGTTTACTCACATCAAGGGGGAATCACTTCACACGTATTACTTGCGATTTACTCAGCTGATTAATGACATGAACATCTACAAGATGAAAATGGAGCAATTTCAAGTTAATACCAAGTTCTTAAACAGTCTTCCACCTGAATGGAGTAAGTTTGTGACTGATGTCAAACTTGTTAAAGATTTGCATACCTCTAACTTTGATCAACTTCATGCATATCTTGAACAACACGAACTCCATGCAAATGAAGTCCGTATTATGCGTGAACGTAATCAAGATCCACTTGCATTCGTTGCAAATTAGCAGATGACACCACCTCACTTCAACCCTTATCAATCATCTTACAACAATCCTCAACTTCAACAACAAGTTTCACCATCACAATATGGATCAATTCAACACAATCAACATTACTCATCTCATTATCCATCACAAACTCAATTCAATCATTCATCCATTCCACCATCACATACATATCAGTCTCAAATGAATCATCAAACCTCAACTGTTCCACAAGTAATTCCACAAGTTGCTTATCAATCACCTCAAGCTCCTACACAACTTATGACTGAGTCACCGTTTGTAGACTCAGGTTTTGTTGTTCCTGTGTTTTCTCCTGGAGATGATCTGATTGCTTGTCTCAATAAAGCAATGGCTTTTCTAACTGTAGCTTCGTCAAGGTTCCCTACTACCAATAATCAACTCAGAACTTCCTCTAATCCAAGAAACCAAGCCACTATTCAAGATGGCAGGGTTACAGTGCAACAAGTTCAGGGAAGACAAGGGCAAAATTATTCTGGTAATACTTATAAGAGCAATGCTACTAGTTCAAGGGGAAATACTACAAGTGGACAGGCAAGAGTTGTTAAATGCTACAACTACCAAGGTAAAGGATATATGGCTAGGCAATGCACTCAGCCAAAGTGACCAAGGAATACAGCATGGTATAAGGAGAAAACAATGTTAGCAGAAGCTCAGGAAGCTGGACAAATATTGGATGAGGAGCAACTCACATTACTTGCATATCCAGGAATTCTAACTGATCAAGCTTAGACAATCATCCCTCACAATGTTGCTTTCTAGACTGAGGATCTCGATACTTATGATTCAGACTGTGATGATCTCTCGACTGCACAAGCGGTTCTTATGACCAACATTTACAACTATGGCTTTGACGTTATCTCAGAGGTACCAATTCTGAAACCTATTGGTATGTGTTTAATTACACATACCTTTTACCTTTAAAAACAAGTTAAAATAACCAAAAACGGACTTAAAATGCCAAAAATATGCTTGTTTTGCTAATTGTGTTGTGCAGGAACGGATATCTAAGAAAAGGACGAAAAACGAAGCCAAAACGACAAAACCGGACACGGAATGGAAAAGCGTGAAAAGACAAAGTCAAGACAAAGCCCAAGTGTGAAAAAGTCAACCAAAGTCAACCCCGACAAATCCAAAGTCAAAAAGTGAAGAAAAATAAGTTTAGGGGCCAAAATTGCCAAGTCCCTAACTTATTTAATGAAGAAAATAGAGAAGATGCTTGTGAGGGACCCAAACTGCCATTTCCCTAAAGTATAAACCACAAGGGGTGTTCCTGCCAAGGCTCTAAACTTGTACTCCACATGGACTAAAATTGCAATAACACTTATATCCCTGAGGGGGTGTTTTTGCCAATTTCCAAACTCACATTAAACACAAGGACGAAATGTGAAAAAGAGATATAACCCTTGAGGGGCTATTTGTGTCAAACTCCCAAACCCACAACCGTTTTTGAAGTACTGTATATCTTCATCACAAGTTTCCCGCCAAAGTCCCAACCCCACATCCTGTCAATATCAAACCTCGTTGACTCCCCACATCCCTCCAAACCTATCACCCTCATAAACCCCACCCCCCACATGGTCCTTGTCCACGGTGGCAATCCTAATTCCCACAATTCGATCAAAGGTTGATATAGTTTGAGTGGGCACTACTCAAAACCAAGGGCCAGGATTGCCCTTGTGTTTACACACACACAACAAGCACACAAGGCTGTTTTGTGTCTACAAAGAAGCACAGAAGTGAAGTAAAGAAGAGAAGACCAAAACCCTAGCTTATTTGGCTATAAAAGCTTTTGTAAGCCATTGTGGCAAGAGAGTTAGTTTTTAGGTGTGTAATTTTTTTGAGTTCAGTTTTAAGTTTTTAAGTAGTCAAACTTTATGTACTTGTCTCTTTTAAGATTAATGGAAATTCAGTTTTATGTTTTACTTTTTGTTCAAAGCTCTTAAGATATCTTAAGTCTTTTAAGCTCATACAAGTCACTTGATAATCTGTTTTAAACTGTGATACAAAAATTTGAGAAAAATTCAAAAGAAAAAAAAAGCTACTGTTTGATTAAGCTAAAGGATGAATGGGCAGAAATGGATGGCTCATTGGTTGCTTAGTTTAGCTTATTTATAAGCTTGGGTAGGTTTTAGAGCTTATTTAGGTTCACATAATCCTGTTTTGAGCAAGGATCAAGGTATACTTCTTTTTAAATTTTAGCTTATTTTTACTGTAGCATTGCTTATTGTGGCTTATTTTCAGCTTATTTATGACTTTTTGTGCTTATTTGTGTTTAGTTATGCTTAAAAATGCCCTTTAGTTTCTCTTGTATCATTAGCTTGCCATTTGCCTAGTAACTGTTTAGATAGCTTATTTGTACTGTTAACTTTTAAGCTTTTCCAAGTGCTTATTTGTTTTTGCTTTTCACTTTTTATTATATAATATTGCATGTTTAGTAGTTGTCTTTAAAACTTAGAGCTTAATTCAGTTTTTATAAAAGTTAAAATCCGTTTTTAAAATATTAAGGGGTGTTTGGGATAAGCCCAAAATGGGTCAAAATGGCAAGGTTATGGGTTGGTGTCACTTGGCCAACTTTGGCTTAAGTTATTAAGCCCTTTTGAGTCTGTTTTCAAAAGTTCTCAAGTCCAAAAGTTGTTTTTCAAGATTTCTCATTTCTCTTAGGTTTGTCAGTTTTAAAAGAGGGTCAAAGTGCTTATTTGCTTAAGTTTTAGAAAACCTGAGTTGTAATATCAATTTTGTGTCATTTATATGTGTTAAAATCAACTAGTAGAAACCTTAGGGTCCTTAGTTTTTGTTAGCAATTATGTCAACATTTTTCTTAGTTTTTCAAAAGGTTAAAACATGTCCCAATTTCATTCTAAAAAATCAGAGGGTAAATCAGAGTTTTAAGTTCTAAAAATTTGTGCACAAGCTCATTTCAAGGCACTCTTCAT
>BQNB010138353.1:0-15046 GCA_026074375.1 Tanacetum coccineum | reverse complement strand
TATTCAGGCCAAGAAGTTGCTTTATTTCCTACTATGCTAGATGTTTCTGAACCTTCCACTTCACCTTCAAGAATCACATCCTTACCTTCACCTTCACTTGAACCTTCACCTTCACCTGAACATTCATTTGAACACTCACCTGATCATACCACTGCTGCTGTAACACAACCATTACCAACATAACCATCACCAACACAACCATCTCTAACACAACCATCTCCAACACAACATATTCCTACACCCAATGAATCACCTCTCCATGATGTTCACACATGGAAGTGATGAGGGTAGCTTGAAACTAAATGAATTAATGGATTTAGTTACCAAACTATCTGACAGGATTGGAGTTTTGGAGGATGATTTGAAGAAGACAAAGCAATCTTATAGTTCTGCATTCACTAAGCTCATTTTCAGGTTAAGAAGCTAGAGACTCAAGTCAAGACTGGGAAAGCAAGAAGAAAAGCTAGGATTATTCATTCAGATGATGAGGACATTGCAGATGACTCTTCCAAATAGGGGAGGAAATTATCTGATGTAGAGGTTCAAGAGAAAGCAAACACTGAAACTAAACCTATTATTCAAGAAGTGACTCCCACTAAAGTCATTCAAGATTAAGGAAGCAGTAAGAAAGGGAGTGGTGAAGTTAGTATTGCTAGTGCAACAAAAGGGACTGCTAGTGAAGTTCCAGTGGTTAGTACTGCTGAGTTGCTTCCCCCACAACGACCATCTTTCTCCCATAACCAACTATACTCCTTCATACTCTCCCCTTCCCCTCCCACTTCCCCTTCCCCTCCCACCATTCCCATCCCTCCCCCCCCCCCCTCTCCCCCCTTCTCCACCTCCACCTCCCTCCTCATCTCCTTCTCAATCCCCATCCCAAATCGAAACAATGCTCACCATCCAAACTTCCAAATCCCCCCCCCTCCCCCAATTCATCCTCACCCCTTGCCCCACAATCCCTTTCATCCTATCCCATTCACTCCCCATTCATCCTCTGTCCCCTCCCCTCTCAAAGACCTGACGCCAATACTCACACATCCTCACACAATTCCAATCACCAACCCCCCCACCACATTACACCATCACACCCCCTCCATCAACCAACTGCACCATATCCACTCACTGCTCCCACATCACCACACCAATCCTCAACTCGTGACCACACCCCTCAACTATCAAACCCTTTCCATACAACACAATCACAACTCTCACCACAAATCCCCTTAAAATTCAAAACCACCCCAACAATCGCCAACATTCAACACTGCTCCATTCCTTTCCCTTGCAGCCTACACCAGCCACGCAATCCTTCCTACTCATAATCATCCCCCACTGTCCTATCCCCTCCTAAATCACCCTTACCAACATTCTCCCCCCATCCCTTCCACAAACCACTCCCCCTCCTACAATAAAACTCTCCCTCCTCATTCGCACTCATCTTCCTCTTCCTCACACCCATAAAACAACAACTCCCACTATCCCCTCTCATCATAATCCTCCTCATAAACCACCCACACACCTACTACCACACCAATATTCAATTTCCTCGCAACATAAAAATCCCTCGATACCAAACCGATACTAACACGCACACAACCTCTTCTCATTGCCCGTTACCACGCCCACACCTTCAACATCGATGATAATCATGACGCCTTTAATCTCTCACCCAACTCTTCTATACCCTCCATGATCCCCGTTCCCTTACCACTATTCAACCCTCCCCTCCTGCAAAGTCAAATCACCCGACAACACTATCGTGATCAAACTGCATAATCGCACAGCAAAAATAGTAATCTCGCACAAAATACTCAGCATGCTATCCTCATAGATGACAGTCCACTGAGTCACGTCAAATAGAAGTACACACATTACCACATTAACGTAAGCCAACAGCAGTGGTAAGTCTTATAGACTGAGGAATAAACGGAATAGTAGAGCTCAGTACGTAACCCTGAACATACCGAAGAAAGCTTAATCATACACATTTGATAATCAAAGGCAACTATTGCTGTCAGATTATCCATGATATGATATGCGAGAGGAAATTACACGCACACACTCTTACACACAGGACACATACTGGTCCGAACATTGGCAGCAGACAACAGTATCAGCATACTCACCACATCATGCACCTGGTATGGGGGCAACGAAAGAAGTAACAATGGGAATGGTGTAGCCGCAGCTGGGCACCAACCTCCGCAGCCATGTAATTTCTATCAAGCAAATTTTGCAGAACCGCAAGGGACTTCCGCAGTAGTAGCACTGTGCATCCCTAATGTACTGTGTTGTGGAAAATGGTATAAGGCAAATTCAAATGCAGACAGAGAAAGAAATAACCTGTAATCAAAGATTCACACACTTAAGCATTGCTTGAAGGTGTGAAGACCAAAATCTGTCAAAGATGTTAAAGTAAAAATTAATGGTGACCAGAACTCACCAGCACCTTATCAGCTAGTTTTTCTCTTCTTTGAGACAAATTCTTTTAGCCTTATCATCACACCAGGGCTTAGTACTCCCTCGTCTCTAGAATCTCAATCTATCTAGCAAATGGATGACATGTACACACTAAGAATCGTTCAAGTGTGTTTATGTGGCAAAAAGAGATAAAGCCACTTTCAAAGATAAGCGAGCTTTCAAATTAGCTATCTCTAAATCTCTCTCCTTTACCAACTTCTCCTGCATACCGCACCTATCTTCCAACCTCTTCTTCCCCCTAAGAATGTGTTTTAGACGCATCCTTACTTCCGCACTAAGGCATGTTTGGCGAGCAGCCCCAACATTGAACTTGCTGAGTAATTGATCATATTCCATCGCACGCAGCTAAGAGAAAAAGACAGGATGTGCAAGTTGGTCGACCATACAGTAGCATACGTTAGAATCGTCTAGAAGAGAATCATTTAGAACATCCCATCTAGGAACATATGCTTGACGCAGTGTCTCGGAGTCCATGTCAAGAGAAACGTAAAAACTCTCAGGAGAGATATCATTTCCAGATTGTTGAGAAGGTCCCGCAACATTCGGATCTACATTACCCGCATAATTAGAATCTGCAAAAATACTAACATGCGTAGCCTCATTGACATCCCTGAGTCACGGAATAGAAGTACACATTACCACAGTAGTAACAACAGCTGTGGTAAGTATAACAGGGATCGGAATAGTAGAGCTCGGGACAGTAGACCTGACAACCGAAGAAACTTTATCATCTGCAACATTTGCGTTAGAATCATGAGTATCTGAGGAAATTACGAACCTCTTAGTTGGGCGTCTGGTCCGAACATTGGCAGCAGAAACAGAATCAGCATACTCACCACTCTCATGCTCTGGTATGGGGGCAACGAAAGAAGTAACAAGGGGTATGGTAGCCGCAGCTGTGGCACCAACCTCCGCAGCCAATGTAATTTTATCAAGCAAATTTTGCAGAACCGCAAGGGACTTTCCGGCAGTAGTAGCACTGGCATCCCTAGAGGTACCGTGATCCACCCTTAACTTCTTGAGGGGAAGACCAGAACCACCAGCACCATCAGCAGTTTTTCTCTTCTTCAAATTCTTAGGCTTATCAGCAACAAGGGCTTGAGCTTCGTCGTCTTCTAGAATCTCAATTCCTCCAAAATGGATGACATGACCACTCTGTTTAGTGTGTTATGTGGCTGCAACATTACTCCCCCCTTTTTATTATCATCATCGCTACTACCAACACCCGGAGCAGCAACATCTCCTTGGTCATACACACCAGCAAGTGGAACAACGCGATCCTTAGTCAACTCTAACAATGGAACCTCTCCTTCCCTAATCTCCCTCTCTCCTATCTTCACTTTGGTGGGATCCGCATGGCGAATGAATGCAAACAAATCCATTTCTACACCTAATAAAAAAACAAGTCGGGCACAAAAACAAGAAAGCAAATCAAAGTATGCAAGAAAAAGGCACCCACCCTCATCCTCATCCTCCCAAAAGGTCGGGTAACAGTTCTCGTCCAAGGTATAGTAACAACTTATGCCAACGAGGCACAGGAAAGCCTCTGGAAATTTCTTGAACGGAGCAGGGTTGTCCGCAAGAAAGTCACACACCTCCACACTAAACTCGTTAGGTGCGGGAGGTGGATCTTTCCTTAACGATTTTGCACTATGCCATGGAACGGTAAGAGGGAAAACGGAGGCATCAACCCAGAAAAAGCGATAGTTCTAGTTTTTTAACGGATCCAAAGGTTTGGTATAGCAAATTGCGGCATGATTAGAACGCTTACTAAAAGGCATCCAACCTTTACTATGCGAGTTCACATAAAACCTACGGAAGTTACCCATGGTGGGAATAAAACTATGGACGCGACATAAGATCTCGAAGTGGGAAACTTTAGCAGCCGCAATGACTGATAACTAGGACAAATGGATTTGAAAATATTCAAGTATATCTATGAGAAATTGTGAAATAGGGATCCGATAGTTGGCATAATCCAAAAATCTGGTATAAACACTGATTTTATCAGTGGGACTCCTACGAATCCTAGAATTAGGACCAGGAAGCTCAGGGTGAACCGCATCAGGAATATAATATTTCTCACATAAATCATCTAAAGCAGATTGGGTCAAGACAGATTTCAAACTATCAATATAACCCATCGTTGAAAAGAGGAAGATAAGACCTAACCTGGAAAGCCTAAGAGAATCTTCAAATAGATACGAGTGTGGAAAAGATAATGACGAGCTTGAAAGATTTCAACAATGGCGATAATAGTGGAAGAAGAAGAAAAAGGAAACAGTAAAAATTCAAGGGGTATTTATACAATTGCCATAGTAAATGCACAACGTCGCCAGATCAAGACACGTGTAAACCACTAATTAAACTAACGGTAAGGATTGAAAGAAGATAGATGTGATGATAGTTGGATAACTATCACTAAGTCATATCAACTAGAAAACGAAAGGTTAGGGTAAGTACACGTCACCAAAACCCTACCTAACCGATAAACGAAAAGTCACGGAGAAGCCACCACTCACGGAAGTGCAAAACCTTGCGGAACTGCAAAAGTCTAGCAAGCTACACCGTACGCATTAAAGTACTACATACATTGAACTTACTAGACTAGGGGGACTTGATGACGTATAATAGGCATACCAGGCCTCTGGGCCTGGGCCGTATTATCACAATGGGCTCTGGGCCCAACTAAACAAATAAGCAGACCAAAACTAAGCCCAGTGCCATACTGGCTACGGCCCCGATATTACAAGACGGACACGAACCACTTACGGAAGGTAATCCGCATTCGTGAACACGATAGTAACGGAACCTTGCCCGACAAGGGTCCCACTCCAACCACTAACAACTACAAGCGAAATACTAGGAAAACCTAGTACTAAGATCCCCTATAAATAGGAGTTATCTGACACACCACAAGGTACATAATAACTGACACCTTTTTAACACACACATATTCTCTGACAATATGAATACTTACTCTCACGCCGGAGTCTAATCGTGGGGTCCGTCCTCACGGTAAGGCTAACGGTTTACTTTCCCTTGTGCTAAAATCTTCTCAATCACTTTGTTTAGTACAAGATCCAATTCGAAGAGAGCTTGGAGGTTCGCCCAACAGGCGATCTAAGCCCAACTTAGACCCCGTCACAATTTTTGTACTAACAGAAAGGAAACCAATCCCGTTTTAAAAAAAATCCAGACAATTGTTCCACAACAAAAGGTATGTTTAGCGCAAAAATTGTAAGAGCTTATGAGAGCAAAAACTCTTAATTTTTTTACCGACGGAATTTTATTAGAAAATTAGGCTAGAAAAAATATTACATAGAAGATATGGCGATTGACGGTTCATTTAACCACGCAACCCAATTAACATTAAACTTCCTATATCTATTGTTAACCAAAAGCCAAGTTTGAGAAATAATGTTATCAAAAATCAATCCTTTTAGAGGCTTCTGCAAAGAGAACAAAACTGCATTCCTGTACTTCCATATATGCCACCACATGGAGAATAATGAGGCTTCCTAGGCAAGCTTTTGGAGGCTGTTAAAACGAAGATCATAAAACCACGATTCCCAGAAAAATGGATATATCAAATTAATGATATCGATATTCCACCATCGACCAAGCAACCGAAACAAATCCAAAGCCATTAAATAACCAAAGATGAGATGATTACGAGATTCCACTTCATTCCCACAATTCGGGCACAACACATACGGAACGTCTAAGCCTCAGTTAGAAAGATTAATCTTTGTAGGGAGCTTATCAAGAAACATACGCCAAGCAAAAAGATTAAGCTTTATAGGGAGCAATTTGGACCATCTCGTAGAGGAGGAAGAAGTAACGAGCAAATGCTTATCTATCTCTTCCCTAGCCGATTTAACCAAAAAATCACCATGGCCGTTTAACGTCCAAGACTAACGATCACTGGAAGAGGGTAAAACAACCGAAGAAAGCAAGAGAGAGAGCTCCTAGAATTGAGACTCTTCAATACCACCTCTAGGATGTCTTCGAAAAGAAACCGCAAAGTCTGAATTCTAGAACTTTTGCGCAACTAAAGCATCCTTTTGAAGATCCAAGTTCAACAACCTGTTAATTTTCACTTTGAAGCAAACATCACCCAACCACTTATCGTACTAAAAGTTAGAATTATTACCATTACCAATCACTTTTTGCAAAACCCCAAAAGATCCACGGCCTTAGATTTAAGACTAGCGACTGCTTTATAAATCATGATCCAAATAGAACAATCGGTACATGTCGGGGGTGGTTGATTAAGAGAACCATTAGAAACGTGAATAGCTTTGATGATGCTGAGCCAGAGACCTGATTGAGAAGACAAAAAACGCCAAATCCATTTAAACAACAAAGCACGATTAAGAGCATACAAACTACTAACCCCTAACCCGCTATATTGCTTATGCGCCATAACTTTACGCCAACATACCCAAGTCATTTTATGCTCATCCATCTCCGCCCCCAAGAAGAAAGAATTACGTAACCGTTCAAGATAAGATAGGACTCCGTCTAGGGATTTGAACAACAATATATTATACGTAGGGAGGGATCCTAAAACCAATTTTAAAAGGGTAAGTCTACCTCCCACCTATAAGGATTTAGCTTTCCATTTGGAAAGATTGATTGTAACCTTTTGAATAACCTTGTTCCATGAATTGATACACACCACATTAGCAGCCACTTTCATATTAAGATACGTAAATGGGAGATTATTTGCCAAACAACCAAAGCTATTAGCCATAATTTGAATATCCGAAGAATGAACATCCAAAACATAAAGACTACTTTTGTGCATGTTAACTTTCAAACCGAACACAAGAAAGAACAAATGCAACATCATCATCAACACATTTACATTAGAACTAGACCACTGAAATGCCACATGAAGGAACCAAATAGGTGCGAGATAGGAACCAAATTATTTTTTCCAATAAGAATAGGAGCAAACATACCTCTATCAATAGCCCACTGAAATGCCACATGAAGACTCTCCATCATAAGGATGAATTAAAAAGGGGAAAGAGGGTATCCTTTTTGTAAACCTCTATGAAATAAGAATTCGTCAGTTGGTAAACCATTAACCAAGACCGAAGATTTTAAAGAATGAAGGAACAATCTCGTTAAGAATACAAGGCCCGTCAAGAATCTATCTACCTTTAATGAAGGCAGTCTGCTCATGGCTAATAAGCTCGTCTATCATAACTTCATAAGGCGAAGACGATTATTTAAAATTTTGCCAATAATTTTATATTGACACCCAATAAGACTAATAAGACGGAAATCACTAAGGTGTTTAGCATCTAATACCTTTGGGATTAAAGCAATAAACGAGGGATTACATGCATTGGGGAAGATACTCAAGTTGAAAAACTCCTTTACTGCATTTGACACGTCTTCACCAACTAGGGGCCATAATTTTCTTTAAAAACTCAAATGTAAATCCATCAGGACTCGGAGATTTGTCAGACCCACAATCCCAAACCGTCTTTTTATGTCATCATTAGATATATCCCCTTCCAAATCATGAGAAGAATCAGCACTGAAACGTCTAGGAAAGATACCTTCCATAGGAACACGAGACTAATTAGGAGCAGAGAATCTGTTCGCAAAATGGTTGTAAAATTCTCTTTTAACACGATCAGGATTATCAATCCACTTTACGATCATGCTCCTTGATACTCTTCTTTTGAATACTCCATATTTTTAAAGTTAGTTTCAAGCTCTTTAGTTTATTTTTAAACAAAATTGTGGCATTAGAAGCATGAACCCCATCATTATTCAAAGAATATTCTACAACATAGGGTAAATCTTGTTCCAAAAACCAAGAATAAAACAAACGAAAAGGGGTAGGACCATAATCCATGTGAGATTCTTTAAGAATAATCAGTTTATGATCAGAAATATGGCGACAAAGAATCAAACCCGACAAATTTAGAAAAAGAGCTAAAAGCCCGACAGAAACAAGAAACCGATCTAGCTTACTCATCTTACTCGCATGTTTATCTGACCATGTAAAAGAATTCCCACCTAGAGGAACATCAATCAAGTGAGAGTTAATAATGAACGTATTGAATTCAGCCGCATTCGAAGCATAGAAAGTGGAGCCATGTCGTTCCGAGTCAAAACGCACTTCATTAAAGTCTCCCATAACAACAACCTCACCATGCCAACAATTAATTATCCCCATCATGTATGCCCAAAGATTTCTTTTATGGGGCATGTCTTGGGGAGAATAAACTGACATGAACAATAAATATGAGTCAGTAGCCAACCACTTACCTTCAACACAAAGACAATGATCAGTGCAATATATTCTCCTCTTTTGAAAGATTGTTTTATCCTAAATACATAAGATACCACCTGATCTACCACACGTTGAGCCAATAGCAAAATCAAAAAGCGTGTTACCCCAAAAAGCTTTCACCACAAAAATAACGAATGAGACCATCTTAGTCTTTTGAAGAGATAAAAATTTCAATTGATTAGAATGACAAAGCGTTTTCACCCATTTTTTTTCTCCTTTCCACCCAGCCCTTGAACGTTAATAGATGGACAATTCATTTAAAACTATTATGGTCTCCTATTCTAGTGATAATTCTTCTATAATCTTTTTCACACCCTTTCATTCCAAAACCCACTGCTTGACCAATGCTAATAAACTATTGGAAGCGTTCAAGGATAGAAAACCATTAATTGGTTTTGGAGATGGAGTTAAAGAGTCAACGTGGTCATGTTTAGAATCACTAGGAGACATGTTCATAGGCACACTTTCTATTGTGCCAGGAGAGGAGATAGATTCATGGGCAACATGTTTTACAACCTCATTCCCTGATTGGTTCGAGTTCAGTGGGGTAAACCTCGGTGGGAATAATGGATTGCTACCACTCGTCGCTTGTTCTACATTGGTGCATTTTTTTCTAATTCAAGACTGAGTTTCTCTAAACCAAAAGGGTCCTCGGATATATCAGGAGAGTTCTCCACGTGAACAAGAGAGTTCTCTACTTGAATCGAAGAGTTCTCTATTTTCTCAAGAGAGTTCTCCACGTGAACAAGAGAGTTCTCCACGTGATCAGGAGAGTTCTCCAATTGCTCAAGATAGTTCTCCATAGAGTTCTCCACGTTAATATGAGAGTTCTCTACTTGACCAGGAGAGTTCTCCAATTTCCCAGGAGAGTTCTTCGCATGATCAGGAGAGTAATCTATAATATTATAATCATTAACGTACTTTAAAAAAACCTGGAATCACCTCATCGTCATTTGCTTCCTTCTAATTGTTAATACCAACCGAGTTTGTCACACCCCGACAATGGCGGAAACTCAGGAATGCAACATAATGATCAATCATAACACAAGATACCATATAGAGAAAACTACAATGCATAAACTTCAAGTGTTACGAAGACCATCCACCTCGAACAACCTCGAGTGATGTCCCAAATCATAACTAAATCTAAAATCTCTTACAAATTTCAAATGCCCACACAGGGGTCTAAATCCAAACTTAAACTAAAACTTCCAAATACTAATAGCCAAAAATATAAACAAGCAAGGCTTCACATGAAAAATCCACACGGGATACTCCTAAGCCTGCTATCACATATCCCCAAATATGCATCTTTCACTTCACCTGAAAATGATACTCGAAAACGTCAACAATAATGTTGGTGAGCTCGTAGGTTTGACCTTAAACCCAAAAGGACTTAGCATTCCCGCTAATCATGTAACACGCCCTAGCATCCCTGCTAGTCGATCACCATGCCCTAGCATCCCGGCAAGTCATGAAAATAGTATATACCAATGCTCTTGGAGTCGCAACTCTGATATGTCACTTATGCACCTAAAGGGCCTACCAGCTGGAGTACTATATTAGGCGGGGAGTATGTAGTGGAGTGTTTTGTTTTTTGGTTTTTTTAGGTTGTGAGGTTAATGACAACCACACTAGACATGGCAATTCTTTGCCAATCACCCTTGCCGTACCAAACACAGTACACGCAAGTAAAAATCACAACCGTTGACATGCCAAACACAGTACATGCAAGTAAAATTACATCACATATATTCACATAGCAATCATAAGCACATAATTGTCCTAAAAACAAAACCATGTTTCGCACAGTTAAAAACACATTTGAGTATCATTTTCCCCCAACGGAAAAACAGTAGAAAAAGGGGCTACGAGAACTCACCAGCAAGTCTTAAGCAACCAAATCTCAATCACACAAGCAAATGCAACGACGTCCGCACACAACCTAGTCCAGTTAATGTCCCCATTTTAATCAATTCATTTCCAAAACATCTTCACGTTTTGCTGCATAGAGTTTTAGGCGCGTTGTACAATTTACCGTAACAATTTTAGGGTGTGATGGTTGACGTCTCATCCCAAAATATCTTAACAATCTGATATATTCAACGATACATACCTTTGTACTATTTAAAAAAATAGATAAGAATATAAGTAAATATTTATAATAAATAATTACAAATATATCCCGATAAGACCATTTGATAATCTTAGTTACCGTAAAAATAATCGTAATATGGTTGAAAATGAATTGTTTACTCATAAAACAATATTAGAGTAGTTTTGAGAAAATTTATATTTTTCTCTTGTAGTGAATTTAATAAAATAATAAAATAATATTTTATTATTTAAAATAAAAAATCATGTTCTTAAGTAAAATTTCTAAGTATAAACTTTTTATGAAATTTCGACATGACCCGTACGTTTATATAACGTTTTCCAAGGTTTCAACCCTTTATTTCAAATACTTTTCACATTTTCGACACTTTTCGACACAAATTCCCAAAATTACAATCTGCGACACTTATCAATGTGTTTTTCTCAAGACAACGTTTAATATAATTTCGTAAACTCATTTCAACTTTTAAAAGTCCGACAAACTATTAAAAACGACTAAATAAAGCTTATTGGGCTTTAAGGCCCAATAAGGGTCCATTAAGGTTTTTATAGGTCCAAAACACGTTTTAAGACCAAAACCAAGGTCCACTAGTATATATAAGCTAGTTCGATTAGTAAGAAAATAACCCGAACCACATTAAGCCAACAAATAATCCACGGATTATTTGTGCTTAATGGGCCGTAAGCCTAAAAGCTCAAAAAAAACTAGTCCATAAGCTCAAAATACGTTAATAAGCTAACGTTATGTATTTCCAGTTAACGTCGTAAAGCCCGAATATAGTGTTTCGCGAATTTACGCCAATCAAAGTAAATAATCAAAAACACTTTCCTTGTGTTTTCAAGATAAGCCGTGTGCTATAAGCTCATAATAAGCCACGAAATAAGCCCAAAAACAAGCTATACAAGCTATTATACCAAATAAGCTATCTAGCAATATATGTTTTTCAACCATCACGACCACAACATCAAAATTACAAAATCCTTTTGTTTCTTTTTAAATCTGATGCAACCGAACATAACTTTTTTATCTATTTCGTTTCCAAAAAAATCGATTTTTACGAAAATCAACTTGTACAACTAGCATATATGCATCAATATAAACCCAAAATGACAAACGAAATTTAAATTTTAGAAACTTACAAAAAAAATCTTTCAAATATAGATTTTGACACGAACCGGACAACCCAAACGTTGTTTAAATGAATACCCAAATACTCGTATCAACCCGAAATATCACGTTCTTGATCAAAGTTGGAAATTTTTTGGTTTTTGGTTGTTGTTTGATTTCGTACGCACACACACACACAAGAAGGTGTGTGTGTTTGATTTTTTTGAAATGAAATGGAATGAGTGGAAAATAATTTAATGATAAGCATATAAATGTACAACCTTGGGACATTTTAGCTAAAAAATTGCCTCCTTGTTCCCTCTCTTGTTCTATAGCCGGCTATGGGGTATCCTAGGGGCTCGGGGTGTTAGCATTTTTCCCAAAGTTAGTTAGCATTTTTATTCACCTTAAAAATACTTTATCAATAACTTAGAGTATTTACACGATATAATTACACCTTATACTTCCCAAAAACTCATTTGGACATTAACGGACGTGCCGGGACTCGTTTTTGGCATTTCTTGAAAATTCACGGGTCAACCACCCAGAACTTAACTAACATAATTATAACCTCTAAAAAGGACTATCATTCACAATAAACCATAAATTACCACAATTATCATAAAATCACCACCGTAAACACTTTAGAAATTCTGAATAAACTGACAAACGTCAAATAGTCATTGTGCTCTCCGCATCTTGATTACTAGGAGGGTGTATCCAAACACTTCTTCATTCTTCTAGCTGTGACTTGATAAACTAGAGAAGCTCAAATGCCATTGTGCTCTCAGCTTCAGCTTCTAGCTTCCAGTTCAACATCTTTTGCAGCATTTCCTTGATAAGAGGATACTTTTTCTCTACTAACATGTTGAAGCTAGTCAAAGTACCATCCATTAGTAATGTATGAACTCCACAACTTTCATAAAATTTCTAGTTTATTAGAGTCCAATCCTGCTGATTACTCTAAATTTCATCCTCTGCATTTGGTTCAAACATTACCTTAAGATCTCCTCAAAGCAACAAATTGTAACCTTCTGGAGTAGTGTCTTCAAACCTTTTCATTACCAATCTATGCAAATCTATCAAATCTTGTCTATCAAATTTCCTGAGCATACTGGATAATGATTTGTGATAACTAGTATTCCCATCTGCTCTAATTATCTTATAAACATGTAGATTTTCCATATCAACATTCCCTAAGTTCTGAGATTCCCAATCAACTATAGGGTATTTAGCAGACAAAATCTTTGGATCTACAGTCTCTTCTTCATCTGAAACAACTATTAACCACATTCTTAATTCTTCCTTTTCATGCTCATAGTCTGCAGCTGCTTCTTCATCACTCTTTACTAATTCTTGTTCCTTTGCAACATCCTCTAGCTTTTGCTTTTTAGCACTTTCTTTACTTTTCTTTTCACCTGCTCTTTTTTCAGGTAAGTGTTTTCTTCTACTTCCCCCAGCTGGCTTGCTACTGCTATCAACATTCTTTTCACTGTCTTTAATAGCTTCTGTATCCATTGGCTGAAAGTCATCAATCCACCTCTTCTCTTTTTCATACAATCTCTGAATTTCCTCATAAGTCTTGTTCTTTAGTTGTTGATGAGTGTACTTACCCATATGCTTGAGGTAAGTAATCATCATGTTCCTGACTTGAGTTTTTGTAGGTGGTTTATTTCTTATTGCCTCTGCTCTTGCTGTTGTTCTATACCCTAGGACCTCCTTTTATACACTAAGGAGTCCGACATGGCTTACAATACTTTCCTAAGATATCATAATCTTTTCTAAAAGCAAACATAATCTATTAAACAAATACATTATAAATATCTTTTATAAAAATACCTTAATACTTATCTTCGTAAGTATTCTTGTTCTCCTAACAATCCTTATCTCTTTACTCGTCTTTATCCTTCTGACAGTAGTAACTTTTCTAGCAATTGTAATCCAACAGCATTAACTTTTGTACCAGCAGTACTAATAAACATAAGTAGTAGTAACATTAGTACTAGCAGTACTAATATATACTAACAATAGTAACTATGTACTAGCAGTCTTAACTTTACTACTTGCAGCACTAACTACTTAGCATATATTTTAGTCCTTAACTTTGAGCAGTCTTAACTTCAACTAATAGCAGTAACTTTATACTAACAATACTAAATTATACTAACAATAGTAACTAGCAGTAGTAACTTTATACTACCAGTACTAACTACTTAGCATAATTTTCATTAGTATCACCAACAGTACTAAGTTATGCTTGACAGCACTAATATATACCTGAGCAGTAGTAACTCTAAGAATCATCTTAAAGTCTTTAAGTCCTAACAAAGTCTATCAAAATCACTATCTTTAAACATTGGCTTTGTCTTGTCACTTTTCCTCCCCTGTTTGGATGCATCCTCCTCATCCAAATCATCATCAGAAGACTCAACCTGCCTGTATATCCTCCTTCTTGGGTGTGAGATGCTTGACTTCCTCTTTTTTTCTAATTTCTAAACTCTCTTCTTTAGTTTGAGGATCTTCATAGCTTGAGCATCCTTCTCTTTCTCTAAGTCAAGCACATGTTTTGACAATTTTGTACACATAGCCATTAATTCTTCCAGTTTCAATCTACCCTCATCACTTCCAGGTGGTAACCTCCTGGGAGAGGTGAATCATAGGGTGTAGGTGGTATAATATCTATCAATTCAAAAGTATGTGCCATCCTGCCCTTCCCACTTCCAGATGTGTGACCTTCTAGGAGAGGTGGTTCATTAGGCTATTTAAGCACTCTCTCAGACCTAGTCTGAGCAGGAGCACCCCCCATGGTTTCTTGGCGCCTGGGACTGCCACTTGTATCAATTCCCTGAGGATGTCAACATTAGGCATTGTCGTGGTCTGGGTCCTAATTATGTTATCACTGTCCTGTGCTGCAACTAAGCTAGCATCAATAGTGATAGCCCTTTCCACACTATCACCCCCTCCTTATGGACAGCCTCATCTGTTCTAAGGTCTAGAGGCATACTAGTCTAAGGTAACTC
>BQNB010138352.1:0-10414 GCA_026074375.1 Tanacetum coccineum | reverse complement strand
AAATGACTATCAAGAAAAAATCAAACACAAATGTCAAGAGTCATTCTGGGCTCCATGACTATATAGTTTAATTTTTAGGTTGAGTGGTTCACTATGAGGGTTGAATATCATCTGTAACATTCCGTATTTTCAGGTCATTTTATGACATCATTCATTTGGTCATTTTTCACTATTTATTTTTTTCTTTTCTCGTACGCGTTCGCTTTTAATTTTAAGTGTTAAGTTAAATCGCGTGAACTATAAATTATCAATTAATGTAAACGGACACCAAACGAATTAAAGTTTTCGTCAAGCAATCATTATATTATTATTTTTTTCAAAAGTAATAATTAACTTTTATATTTTATTTTTGTCGGATACGTAAAGTGTATACGTTTCGCGATAAATTACGTTTAGGCACTCCCGGAACCACCAAAACTTTTCTACGCTTCAACAAATACCCACTTTTATACCCAATACATAAAAGTTACTCAAATATATCATATATATCCTATCTATGCCGAATTTATGGTCAATGGTACAAAGAAATACTAGAAATTCTTCCATTTGGTCAAAACAACAACATACTTCTTTAATGTACCCCATACTTCATCATTTCCTAGCCATACCTTGCTTACTTTGACTCATAAGCCCATACCCAAGACCAAAGACCATCCCTTTCACCATACCTTGTCCTTTGACTAGATTTACTCTTTATATACATGTATACATAAGAGATATAGCTCATATACATAAACACTTAACTAAAAAAACAAGCAATCAAATAGTAGTTAATAAGAGAGAGAGGTGTTACAGAGCAATTAATCCATATATGCAGCGGAAACACAATTGTTTCTTCTAGATTCACTTAGTCTAGAAGGCAACAAAAGAACCCAAGAATCAGACGATCCAAGATCCAAACACCAAACCCTAATTTTTCAAGAAAATTAGGAATTCACCTCCAAACACCAATTAACCACCAGATCAATGCACCAGAATAACCAACTTATCACCGGAACCCTTAGATTCAAGAAACCCCCAAAAAATCACGAAACCCTAGATTTCAAATTTGATAAAAGAGTCAGATAATGCAACCTGGCTCTGATACCATGAAGAAAAATCGATATGTATATAACTCTCAGTCTTGATTAATCTCAATTAATCAAGAACCACAAACAAGAACAAGATCTTGATCTTTAAACAACACACGATCTCCACTGCTACTCAGGTGAGATCCTATTATCTAATTGATAATAGTTTTACACAAAGTAATTAGATCAAGATGATCTGAAAGAATAGGGTTACAGAACTTTCAAGAGAGAGAGATAACTGTGTGAAATTATGAAGGCAAAAGTGAATAATCAGGCATCCAAACGGAGCTTTTATACTCCTAAGAACTGACTTCAACTCTCCACACTTGACACACCAACCCTTCATCTATTCAACACTTGCTACATCCAGCTTGAACTTCATAACAGCAATAAACTGAAAACACAACAAATACAAAATAAGCCCCTGAACTACATACCAGATATAGATTATTCAATTCAACATCCCCCCTTAATCTATATCTGATATAGATTAATCATTCCCAATTCTTTTACCAGTTTATCATGTTGAATTGTATCTAGTCCCTTAGTCAGGATATCTGCAATTTGATTTGCAGAATCCACTTTGAAAGTTTTAAAAATCCCTTTCAAAATCTTTTCCCTCACAAAATGTAAATCAATTTCAAGATGTTTAGTTCTTTCATGAAAGACTGGATTAGCTGCAATCTTAATTGCAGGTTTACTATCACAGTATAAAGAAACAGGCAAAAGATTGTTATAACCCAAATCTTTTAACTATTTTTAAAAAAGTACTATTCTGACAAAAGTTATATTTTTTTAAACCTCCTAAAAATATAGAACTTTCGAAATACAAACGTCCTCGAAAGAATCGGTAAAAACCCGGAGCATAACGAATCAAATACGACATTTACAGGTTGTACGACGAACGAATACGATTTTAATAAAAGTCACCTTACTGATTTGAACATAAAAAGTACTGTGTCACCAGAGGTCATAATCGAATCATGTCAAATTATGATAACCTCGTCCTAATACAAAAGACATGGGCATAAGAAACGCGAGAATCGGGCTTAAAACGCGAAAATTTACGCTAGTTTAGCTAAAACGAGTAATTATAACCGTTTTAGAAACTTTTAAACACAAGTTAACCAAAACCTTATTGTGATTGAACTATATAGAGTATAAATGTGGTTATCCGAAGTACTAATACTATTTTGACTAGGGCGTTTCAATAAGAGCCTCTTCGGATGGCGTATCGACGAGTTGTTGGACTTACATTTAAGTGTCCTAACTCCTCGAACGTCATGTCATGACCTCTAAATTATGATAGCCCACAATAGTACTTGTAACAACTATAAGATTATATTCAAGTACTCGTACTTATACGTACCTATGATAATAGGTTGCTTTTCTGATCTTTTACTGACCTTTATCTGGCGATATCTGCGATTATCTGAAACTCAAGTGAGTTCATAGCCCCACCTTTTTACGATTTCAATGATTTATAATTATGGGGTGGAAACATGCTTTGTTTTACAAATTGGACACAAGTATTGATTACATGTTTGCCTAAGTACTGATAACCCAATTAACCTTATCACTGAACTGTCAATGCATAGCATGTAGTTGGATTACAATTGATGTGAGCGCGAATGTGATTTAATAGATCTATTCGGAAACGACCATCCCCGTTCGGTGACTTGCTATCACCGAGAACAAACGAAGATAGAATTCGAATTTAGGGATTGTTTTTCGCGTTATAACATCATCAACGGGCTGATAGCCAATATTATGCGAACAAGACTGTCGACCTTACAGTGTCAATGAGCTAAGCGTAAATGAATCTAGTCTTGTTGTCCTACAAATACGATTTATCAAACCGATGATTCGACCAACATTATTGGATGACGTTTTTAAAGCAATGTTTTCAGTGATCAATAGGCAAGGGATGCCAGGATTTGCATTGGGTTTAACATTTTGGCTTGCAAGCACGCTTAAAGATTAGTACATCATATTTTGGGAAATTGTATTGTCAAACTTTGTAATATTCAAAAAATGGACAAGTAAAGTAATATGCTTTTGTATAATCTATCAATCTAAATCCAATGTATCATTTTTTAATGACTTTTTGTGTCTCATTTATATCTTGTGCTGTTGATACTTGAAGTAACACCCCCGGACCCTTATTCCGCTGCGAGAAAGACGAAAAGATAGAAAAGAGAGACACGAACGTCGAGAGAAAAAAATGGATCCCAATTTGGGGTGTTACAGATTGGTATCAAGCCAAGGGTAATAGATAACCAGTCAAAAATGTTTTTTGCTGGACTATAACCATTTTCAAACATTGCATTCATAAAAACTGTTTTATTGGACACACACATAGTTTAGATTGCATTAGTTATTTTACTAGATGCTTACTTGACACAACAAGTTGATTGCTTATGTGGGACTGAGATGCATTCATAATTACGAACGTGTTTATATTATAGACGTATTATTACAATGAGGGTATATTGTATATATACAAAATGAGTTTTGCATTCTTTCGCGCAACTCTACACATTATTTATAGAAGAGTTTTTATATACATAGGGATTATTTCTTTAGCAAGTTATTACGAAAAGCTCTGTAGGGTCCTAAGCCTACCTAAACATTAAGCTATCGAATATGATACCTTACCATCATTCATTCATGCCATAAGTGCATACTCGTATTCACCATAACAGCCTTATATAATGTATAAGTTAAGTTTTGCTCATTGCAAGCAATTATGTTCTCATTATCGACGGTTACCTACACGTTTGTTTATATTAATTCCGAGCCATAGAGATTCCAGTAAGCTTCTGATGAGGAGCTAGAGGGACCAATGAAGGATCAGCCTCTATCTGCTGATGCCTCACCTACAGCCATATCACCAGGCTATATTTCTGAATTCAATCCGGAAGAGGGCAAGGAGGACCCTGAGGAGGATCCTGTTGACCATCCTGCCGACGGATGAGACAATTATGATAATGAGTCATCTGATGATGACAACGATGATGATGATGTTAAGAAGGATGAGGAGGACGAGGAGGAGGAGGAGCACCTAGCTTCGGCTGACCCTTCTGCTGTACCTACAGATGATCTTGTCCCCTCAAGCTGAGAATACAGAAGCATTCGAGACTAATGAGTCTGCTTCTACACCATACCACCTCTCCACACCATATCATCTTGTCTTTTGAGACCAAATCCCGTGTAGTACGAATGTCTATTTAACGCCATACTCCACAATCATCATCTGCTAAGGCAGGCATTACCGAGTTTGCTACTACACTACCTTCATCATCACCACCACCAGAGAATGATAAGTCACTCAAAGATAACATAAGAGTCTAGCATCTAGAATCTTTAGAGGCACCCTGGCCTATAGACAAATAGATTTGTCAGTGTAGCTTATTTTGTATTCCACTAAAAACTTAGTATAATCTTGGTAGTGTTAATAAAAAGCTTGTACTCTTTTACTCATGTAAACGATGTATTAAGTATTAACCTACGTTGTTGGTTATGATCATGCTACTGTATGATGGGGATTTATTTACGCAATGGTTGCTGTTATCTTATATCTACGCATAACGTGGTCTCACCTTACCTACTTGTTGGGATCACAGAGTGTTATTATTTTCCCTTGAATAAAACTTCATATACATTTTGTTCCCTGTGATTTTCAGGAAACAATGACAACTGTTAATCAAGGGATGAGTGTTGAGGAAATTAAGCGGGTTGTAGCCCAGCGAGTGGCTAATGCTATCGAGGCTATTGCCATTTATGAGACGAAAACCAACATGGCCCATAAGTCAATAAGCCAGACCGAACAACAAGAATGCAAGTTAGCAGAGAATGCTAACAACAAGAGAAGTGGGAAAGTAACCACAATTTGACAATGTACTAGTAAGGGCAAGAATTGCAAGAAGTGGCCACAAGTGACCCGGGAGTGGGTAGGAACCCTACACTGCTAGAATCAACAAACTCACGTACGTGTTATAGTTGAAGACCTGACACTTCAAAGTAATGTCCAATAGTGAAGTTCCCAAAAACGTGGTACAAAAAATCGACAACTCTTTCCAACCCAACTAAGAAACAAGAGAGTTGTTAAATAACACTTCCAAGAACAATCAGAACCATCAACAGCCGAACAAGAGGCAAAAACGAGGCAAAGCTTACGCTGATGGCACAGGGAGAAGAAAAATACGGCGGTCCAAGCCGTGTGTCCTAAATGCAACGATCTTCATGATGGCCAAGTCCTCTCCCAAATGCCACAGTGCAACATAGTGTGGCTAAACTGTCCGTACTGAGAAGACCAACAAATGAACAACCACAGAGGCACGGACAAGTCAAAGCTAATTGCAATAAATGTGGGATTCAAGGGCACTAACAAGAAGGATTGCCCAGAGCCGAATAAAACCAAAGTCCATAAAAACCAAATTGAGGTACTGGAGCACATGGCGTGGCATACCTAAGAGAAGGGAAACTCAATCAAGACCCTCACAACATTAAAGATAGATCAAAGCTTAAAAGAGAAAGTTTGTCGCGCTTTCGACTATAAATCCTAAGCTGAAACTATCTAGACTTTATCTTCTAGGAGTTCCGTTGTATTTCCCGCTTAAATTTTTAGTTGTACGAATGATTTCAATTATCATCCAATTTTCGTATTAGAGAATTTCGTTAATATACTTAGGTCTTTATATTACTCTTACAAAATACGCTCAATCAAACGAATATCATAAAATTCAACGCTATTTTGACGAAAAATGAGCAATGCATCGTTAGCCTCAATTAATAACAATGGCCCTGATCAACTATGTATAATTCAGGAAGGTCACCAAGCCGTGCTGAGAGTATCACTCTAAAAAAACCTCTTCGATAAGGAAACAATTTTCTCACTTATATCATGTTTTGTGTGCGTATTCATAGAACCGTTTACTTTTGGAAATCGCAAAATTATAACCATATCAACTAACAAGACCATTCCCTCGCGTCTTACAATAAAGTAGTCATCATCTATACCAAATCCTAAGCCAGAGAAGCCCAAGACACATTACTAGGCGCCCCCTAAGATAATTTTGCTATCGAATTGCTCGCCATAGAGGATTTACTAAATCACCCATGCGAAAATCAACTTAACAGCCCGTAGAACTGGTAGTATTCGATCTATAATCATATGGATTTGGTTGTCGAAGTACCAAGTCGTTATTGTGTGGCCGAGAAATGGTCCACATTTCGCCGGAGTAAAATGACAAACCTTAATCAAATGGGCGAAATAACACAGGAAATGCGACAAAATGAAATATCATTTCGTCTACAAACGCAGAAGTAAATGCAAAAAGGATTTTCTATCTTTTTGGGCATATGTCACTGCAAAGGAGATTGAAGACAAGTCGGAGAAGAAGCACTTTGAGGACTGCTAATAAATTCAAAATTTCCTCCCGAAGTATTTCCTGAGGACTTCCGGGTCTTCTCACGACTCGACAAGTGGAGTATCAAAATTAGATTTGGTACCACTGAGTGCTTAGCATTCAGTAGCACCACCTTATCAATTACACCTTCCCGAAATGAAAGAGTTATCTGAGCAACTGAAAGAGCTATCCGACAAAGGCTTTATAAGACCCAGTTCCTCACCCTGGGGAGCTCCGGTCTTGTTTCAAGAAAGGATGAATCATTCCGATGTGCAATTGACTATCGGGAATTAAACAAACTAACAACAGTGAAGAACGTTATCCAACTCCAAGAATTGATAACTTACAGCTTCAAGTCGATTTCCTACTTGAAAAATCAACCAAGTCAGTTATCACCCAACTAAGGGTTCGAAAAGAAGACATTCCGAAGAACTGCCTCAGAACAATCTTTATGGCCATGACAAATTTCAAGCGTATGCCGTTTGGTTTGACATAAAACGCACCAAATTCCGAAGCTGCCTATTCATGACCTTATGAAATCGCGTGGTGCAAACCTTATCTGGACAAATTCGTAATTGTCTTTATTGACGATATTTTGATCTATTCCAAGAACAAACAAGAACATGAAGAACACCTTAAGCAAATCTTAGAATTGCTTAAGAAGGAGGAATTGTATGCCAAGTTTTCCAAATGTGAATTTTGGATTTCCAAAGTACTGTTCCTCGGTCATATGATCGATAGTGAAGGAATTCATGTGGATCCAGCCAAGATTGAAGCCATTAAAGATTGGACATCTCCTAAGTCACCAACGGAGATTCGTCAATTTTTAGGTCTTGCTGGTATTTATCGAAGATTCATCTTAGGGTTTTCCAAGATCGTCAAAACCAATGACGAAGCTACTCAAAAGAAGTCAAAGTTTGATGGCGATAAACAAGAAGCAACTTTTCAGCTGTTGAAGCAAAAGTTGTCAGTCACCAAAGCCTTGCATACCCGGAAGCAGCAAAGTAACTTCATCGCATACTGCCGCACGCTTCAAAGAAAGGTTTGGGGTGCCTGTGTTTGAGACAAAATAAAAGGTGATTTCTTATTAGGCATCACGACCATGTTAAAATCATGAGAAGAAACTATACACTTCCATGATTTAGAACTTGGTGTCAGTGTTGATCGCTCTCAAGATCAGGAGACAGTATTTATATGGAACTTTAAGTGTACGGTGTCACCGATCACAAGGGTTTGTAATACAGTTTAGATCAAAAGAGTTAACATGAGCAACGCCGATGGATTAGAGTTGCAAAGTGATTACGAATTGCGTATTTCGTTATCAACGCCGAGGAAAGCAAATGTCGTTATTGATAGCTTTAAAAGCAGAAAACGTAAACCCACCTTTAAGAGTTCGGAGCCTAGTCTTGACTATTAGCTTGGATCTTCCCAAACAGATCTTAAATGCTCAGACTGAAGCGCGAAAACCAGAGAACATTAAGAGTGAAGACGTTGGGGGAATGTTGATTGAAAACGCTAAATTCCCAGAAGCAATTAGAGAACAAAAGTTGGAACCACGTGCGAATGGAACCCTATGCCTCAATGGCAGGAGCTGGTTACCTTGTTATGGCGATTTGCGGACTGTGATCATGCACAAATTATCCATATGACACGTGTGGAAAACAGTAAAATATACAGTCCCAACAAATCAAAAATACTCTATTACATCCGGGTATTCGTCAAAATTAACCAAGACATAAGAAAGCATATTGGGCTCCAACATGTAAGCCGACATATATAGCCACCTATGTTAGCTATGTTTGAACCTACCTAAAGCAAGGCCGAACATTCAAGCCCAGCAGATTGCTTGGTACAACCCAAGATACCCGAATGAAAGTGGGACAACATCACTATGGATTTTGTCACGAAGCTTCCTAAGACGTCTCAAGGCTATGACACAATTTGAGTGATCGTTGACCGACTCACTAAGTCTGCGATCTTCACACCAATGAGAGAGACTGATCCTTTGGCGATAAACTTGCCAAGAATGATAAAAAAAAACCAGAAGGAGTTGGTCACGAGCCATGGAATACATGCGTCTCAATCATTTGTGACGGCAGCGACCCGAGGTTCGCATCCAATTTCTGGAGGTCACTTCAGAACGCTTTGGGTACTAATTTGGATATGAGTATTGCGTACCATCCACAAACAGACGGGCAAAGCGAGAGGACCATTCAAACTCTCGAGGATATGTTGCGTGCTTGTGCGATCGACTTTGGAAAAGGTTGGGTTAACCATTTGCATATCGAGTTTTCATACAACAATAGCTATAACCTAGCATCAAAGCCCGCACCATTTCAGAAGCCACTTTATGTTCAAATGTCCGTTCACACCGAGACCCCTGTTTGTTGGACTGAAGTGGTAGACTAGCTCAAATATTCGTTCCAGGAACTGATTTCAAGAGACCACTGAGAAAATCATCCAGATCAAGCAAAGGATGCAAGCCGCTCGTGATCGACAGAAGAGTTACGCCGATCTGAAGCGTAAACCAATGGAATTCCAAGTCGGGGATAAGTTATGCTTAAAGTCTCGCCTTGGAAAGGGTCGTAACGTTTTGGCACACCGGGGAAGTTAAAACCCTAGGTATGTTGGACCTTTAAGTAAGTAGAAAGAGTTGGAAATGGGTTTTTGCTTACAACTTGAAACTTCCAGAAGAATTGAGCACAGTCCATAATACACTTTCATGTAGCTACGCTAAAAAGTGTCATGCCGACGAACCATTAGCGTGTTCTGTTGGATGGACTTCTCTCGATGACAAGCCTCATTTGTTTGAGGAAACCCGATAGAAATAGTGGGCCGTGAATTAAATCGGTAGAAGCGAAGTCATCTCCATTAGTCCAAATTCGTGAAAAAAACTCCAAGAGAGGTCCTGAGTTCCATGGGAGCGTAAGACCAATTCAAGAAGAAATATCCACACCTCTTCACCAAGACCACACCGTCGTCAAGTGCTGCATTGTGAGCCTTGAGGACAAGGCTCGTTTAACGGGGGAAGTCTATAACACCCTGTGTTTTAGAGTCATTGACGACGTCGATAAACCTACTATTTATTTTTAGTGTCGTACGCGTTTGCTTGTAATTTCATGAATTAAGTCGTAAGCTAAAAATTAGCGTTCAATGTAAACGGGCATCAAACAATTAAATGTTTACATCAAGCAAGGGTTATATAATTATTTTGAGGATAATTATTAACTTTGTTCATTTTATTTTTATCGGATACGTAAAGTGTATACGTTTCGCGATAAATTGCGTTTAGGCACTCCCGGAACCACAAAAACTTTTCTACGCTTCAACAAATACCCACTTTTATACCCAATACATAAAAGTTACTCAAATATATCATATATATCCTATCTATGCCGAATTTATGGTCAATGGTACAAAGAAATACTAGAAACTCTTCCATTTGGTCAAAACAACAACATACTTCTTTAATGTACCCCATACTTCATCATTTCCTAGCCATACCTTGCTTACTTTGACTCATAAGCCCATACCCAAGACCAAAGACCATCCCTTGAACCTTACCATGTCCCTTTGACTAGATCTACTCCTTTATATACATGTATCTAGTGATGAGAGATCACATACATGCTTATACACTTGGTAAAAATCACAAATCACCTCCCTTTTGCTCTATATTGCTCACGGCAATAAGCAAGCTCCCAACCAAACCCATATCAATTTTTATACAACCTATACACTTCTATACACATCTATCCTAAGATATTCTAAGGTGATCCCAAGCATTGGCTAACCTTTTTCATGTATTAATCAAGAAAAGCAAGATTAGGGTTTTCTTGAGAAAACAAGGGTTTTCTTAAGTACAAGCTTTGGTTTTAAGGCTCTAGTCTAAACACGGGTTTAGCACTAGCTTATCATCATCATCATACCTCA
>BQNB010138351.1:0-16692 GCA_026074375.1 Tanacetum coccineum | reverse complement strand
TGCAATTTCTTGGACACTTAATTGATAGTCAAGGACTTCATGTTGACCCCGCCAAGATTGAAGCAGTTAAGAATTGGACATCTCCTACTACACCCATAGAAATACGTCAATTCTTAGGACTTGCTGGTTATTATCGGAGATTTATCAAAGATTTCTCGAAGATTGCCAAGTCTTTGACTGAATTAACCCAGAAAAACAAGAAGTATATCTGGGGAGAAAACTAAGAGTCGGCTTTTTAACTACTAAAACAAAAGCTATATGAAGCTCCAATCTTAGCATTACCAGGAGGAAATGATGATTTTGTTGTTTACTGTGATGCATCCCATCAAGGTCTGGGAGCGGTGTTAATGCAAAGAGAGAAGGTTATTGCATATGCATCCCGACAACTTAAGCCTAATGAAGAAAACTATACCACTCATGATCTCAAATTAGGAGCAGTAGTATTCGCTCTTAAATTTTGGAGACACTATATGTATGGCACCAAATGTACTGTGTTCACTGATCATAAAAGTCTTCAGCACATCCTTGATCAAAAAGAATTGAACATGAGACAACGCCTTTGGCTAGAATTGCTTGCAGATTATGATTGTGAAATTCGCTACCATCCTGGAAAGGCAAATGTTATAGCAGATGCCTTAAGCCAGAAGGAACGAATCAAACCACTTCAAGTTAGATCATTAGTTATGACCATTCATCTAAAATTACCATCATAAATTCTTAAAGCTTAAACCGAGGCAATCAAAGAAGAAAACATCAAGGCTGAAAACTTACAAGGAATGGACAAATCATCTAAAATACGTCCTGATGGAACCCAATGTATCAAGAATCGAAGTTGTTTACCACTCTTTGGTAATCTGGGAGACTTGATCATGCATGAGTCCCATAAATCAAAGTATTCCATTCACCCAGGTTCTGACAAGATGTATTAGGATCTAAAGAAACTCTATTGGTGGCCTAACATGAAGGCAATCATCGCTGAATATGTTGGCAAATGTTTGACATGTTTTAGAGTTAAAGCAGAATGTCAGAAGCCATCTGGCTTACTGGTACAACTGGAGATTCCTATGTGGAAGTGGGAGAGAATAACAATGGATTTCATCACAAAACTACCCAAAACCTCTAACGGACATGGCACAATCTGGGTCATTGTCGATCGCCTTATCAAATCCGCACATTTCATCCCTACCTGAGAGACAAATAGTATGGAAACCCTTACAAGGTTATACATTAAAGAAATAGTCTCCCGGCATGGAGTGCCAATATCCATCATCTTGGATCCTGACAGTCATTTCACATCCAGATTCTGGAAATCATTGCATAATGCTTTAGGTACTCAATTAGACATGAGTATGGCATATCATCCTGAAAGTGATGGACAAACTGAAAGAACCATCCAAACACTTGAAGACATGCTTCGAGCCTGTGTTATAGATTTTGGAAAAGGATGGGAAAAACACTTACCATTTGTAGAATTTTCCTATAATAACAATTACCATGCCAGTATTAAGGCAGCACCATTTGAGGCACTTTATGGTCGAAAGTGCAGCTCACCTGTTTGCTAGGCCGAAGTTAGAGATGTTCAACTTACGGGACTAGAAATAATCCATTAAACCACTAAAAAGATAGTGCAAATTCGACAACGCTTGCAAGCTGCAAGAGACTGACAGAAAAGTTATGACAATATAAGACGAAAGCCTTTAGAATTTCAAGTTGGAGATCAAGTTATGTTAAAAGTTTCACCTCGTAAAGGTATCATCTGATTCGGAAAACAAGGAAAGCTTAACCCTCGGTACATTGGACCTTTCAAAATCCTTGAATGGATTGGCCTAGTGGCATATAAACTTGAGCTTCCTAAAGAGCTCAGTAATGTCTACAATACTTTCCACGTTTCTAATCTAAAGAAATGCTTATCTGACGAATCCCTTGTCATTCCAATGAAAGAACTTCAGCTCAATGATAAACTCAACTTTGTGGAAGAACCAGTGGAGATCATGGATCTAGAAGTCAAGCAACTAAAGCAATGTCGTATTCCTATAGTCAAAGTAAGATGGAACTCTAAAAGAGGACCAGAATTTACGTAGGAATGCGAAGATCAAATTCGTGCCAAGTATCCACATCTGTTTTCAAACATCACTCTGGCATCCAACTAAATCTCAGGACGAGATTTCTTTTAAGGGAGGGAGACTATAACAACCCGTATTTTTCATTAATGTAATTATCCATCTATTAAATTAGATGCATTGTAATATCCATCTATTAAATTAGATGCACTTTATATACCACCTTTTTACAGGGAAATTTTTTGCTTTATCTCATTATGCAACGTAACTTGCATCTCTAAAGTAAACGAGCTCACGCAACCTCCACCAATGCCATCTATATCTATGTTTATATCATGTAAACATCCTAATATGTCAAGTCTATATCTTAATATCATTTTTACCAAGTACATTATCCATTTAACGTACTTTTCAAAACGTTATTTCAAAACAAGCATTAAACGTTAACGTTTATATCAAAACCCTAATTATATGTAATGTATACATATAAAATGAATGTGCAAGCCTCTAAAGCATGTGTACAAGTATCAATACACAACATTTGAATATCTTTTCCCTCCTAAAATCAAGTTACAACTTTCTAAAGCACAATGTACAAGCTAATCATGCCTAAAAACCTAATTAGGTCATTTAAGCTCCTAAATCATGTTTAAACTTTACCACCACTTTAGCACAAGGTACAAGCACTTAATGTATGACTCCTAAACCCTAATTCATTCTAAATCCTTAATCTAAAACACTAAACCCTAAATGAAACCCTAAAACCCTAATTTCATCATTAAACCTAAAACTAAACCTTAAACCTTAAAACTAAACCCTAAACCTTAATCCTATCCCCACCTTGCAATACTACTCTCTAATCTTCCCTAAACCATCTATAGGCTTCATTGGTCATCACTCTATATCCCTTAACCCTTAGCCATCAAGAAAACTTGGCACCAAGGGTTTTCACCCCTATATAAACTGAATCCAAACAACCCTTTCAAATCACACCTCAAAACTTCATCACAAACTCAAATGGAGTTTTAGCCTAGCCAAGGAAGAATTAAAAGGTCCCTAAGATCAGAATTGAAGCCAAGAATCAATAGAAAGGAACCTTTGAAGTCGTTACTAGGCGTACGAACCCGAAAACCCTATTTTGACCTATTTTAGCTCAAGTAAGCTCAAAATTTTGTTCAATAAGCTTATAATTTGTATTAGAATATTCATAATACTCTTATGATAATATATAAACTCTTGTTTGAAGCCTCGAATCATCAAACCCATGTGTTTTTCACTAAAACCCTAAAAATGACCCGTTTTGATTTTCTAGCTAACGAATCCTTTTTCTAAACTTTTGTTACATTAGAAAATCTTATTTTAGCTTATTCTAATAAGTCCCTAAGCTCAGAATTGAAGCCAAGAATCAAGAGAAAAGAACCCTTGAAGTCATTACTAGGCGTACGAACCCGAAAACCCCATTTCGACCCATTTTAGCTCAAGTAAGCTCAAAATCTTGTTCAATAAGCTTATAATCTGTATTATAATGTTCATAATACTCTTAATATCATATATGAACTCTTGTTAAAGCCTTGAATTCTCAAACCCATGTGTTTTTGGTAAAAAAAACCTAAAAATGACCCGTTTTGATTTTCTAATTAACAAATCCTTTTTCTAAACTTTTGTTACGTTAGAACATCTTATTTTAGCTTATTCTAATAAGCTATAACCCGCAAATATCATTTGGAACCCTAAAATAAGTTTGCATGGCTTTTTGGACTTGTTTTGCAAATATTTCCATGCATAGGGGTATATATCGTAACTTTCTGAAATTTATAACTAAAGGGGCTGAAAATGTCATTATTCTAAAGTTATAACTATAAGGACTTATTTTGCCAAGTTCTAAAGTTAAAGGTTTAAATTATATATACTTTATATATAAAGGATTAAGCTTGTAAAAGTTTATAAACCAAGGGTATATATTGCCATTTTTGCAAACTTGAAAATTTAATATATAATATTTTTATATAAATTATAAAAATATATATTAATATTATAAAACTCATGTTTATTAAAAACCCGACAAATTAATCATTATTAATTATCGATCGGCGCATTATAAAACAATTACGTTATATATTTAACGTAATTTTTCATCGACTAATTTTTGAAGAAACTTAAAATCTTATCGTATCACGTTACTAGGGAGCTTCATGTAAGGAGTTTCATTTGGGTATACGTTTTGACGAGTTTGCTAGATTTACGATTTAAAGTATCTTGGCTCCTCAAACATTTACTACATGACCTCTGAATCATGATGGCCCGAACAGTGATACAATATTTCTGTAAATTAATAAATTAAAGTAATATGTTAAACTCTATAAAGTTCTGAAACATAAACCATCACACTAAGACTTGACATATTACCCCAAGTTATGTGACGAAGCCGTTACTTTCACTTTATATAATTTTGTCATCAATCGGATTTCCCTGTACTATTAAGGTAAGTTCATAGCCTCGCATTTTAAATATTCTAATGTTTTCATAAACCCGCGAGGGGAATACATGCTATAAACTATGAATACGTGTATTTTTCCAACTGTATGCTATCCTGATATATTATTGCCTAAGTCCTTACTTTTGCCATTAAGACCCCACTATCATGAACCATTAATTACTTTTTGGAGTAAGCGTGACTGTTGGAATTAGATCTTATCCTGGGACTGAGCTTCCTGTTGGTGTTTCCTTACTTATTGGTAACTAAACGCAACTTTCATTTGAAACACTATGCGGTGTTTGGCAAAAGGCAAAACCGTTGGGGGCCAACTTTATTATGATTATTGATTATCTCAAGGTCTCGGTGCATGAGCTTCAGGCAATAATATTGTTTTCTATAATAATTGTACTATTTGCAATTATTACACTTATAGGGTGTTATAACAACATAACCCACTATTGAACTTGTATCTTCAAATTGTTTACCATAACTTATTGAATATCACTCAAAATTTTGTTGACCTTTTAGTTGTTTTATCTCATGTATTTGAGCAACTTATGGCACGGAGTGGCATGTACTTGAATATGGCTAAACTATTATCATTCAAACTTTATGTTTTCATGTAGATATTGGGACCTCTTTTTGTAAAAACTCTGATGAAATACTGAATGATAACTTATCTTTTAAAAACGTCTCTTTTGAGTCGTTTTCTATAATTATGATTGTTGTACTATAAAATAATACTCCTGATTAGCTTTCGCTGCTATATGTCAAAAATGGGAGTGTTATAGATTGGTATCAAGAGCCAAGGTTATAGAGAACAAGGTTGAAACCTTAACTATAACCACTTTTCTTTTTCCATCCAAGAAAGTCCTCTGTGTCACTACATCTTCTGGAATAGTATGTAAAGTACATAACTATTATACTATTATATAAATAACTTATGTTATTTACCACTGGGTTGTTAACAGAGCGATGTCTTCTCCCATACACCCTACTTCTAATATTGAGGATGCTTTTTCCTCTAACTTTCTGGACTATATCCCGGCTTCCCTAGATTATGTCCTAGCTTCACCAAGAAAAATGTATTATAGCTCTTCAAATAACTCATTTGGTTTAGTTCCGATAGCTTCACCAACTCTTTCACTTTTTCATGATGACCCCTATATGAAGGTCATGCATGCATACTATGCTAAAGAATCACATATTCCACCACCAACTATTTTGTCTCTATCTTCAATGCTATCTCCAATGTTTAATCCTCAAGAATTCTTTCTTCCTGAGGAATTATTGCCACTTAAGAAACGAGGTCGTGACCGACCATCCTCCTCTACTTCTGCCTTACCTCAAGAATTTGAGATAGGAGAAAGCTCTCGTAAGACAAGTCTGGAACGTCATGAGGAGAAAATTGAGGACATTTTGAATCACCTAGATGAACTCTCTCTCGACCGCATTAAGCACATAGAAGATAAAATAGAAGCTCTCGGAAATGGCAGGGTGATCATACAATAAGATTTTGGCAATCTGGAAGCAGAACTCTAAGTGTCTCGTACTCAAATTGCTATACTTCAAAGAAAGCAAATGGGAAATAACAGCAAGATTGCTCTGGCTCGCTTCAGGATTGCTAATCTAGAACAAATCATCGAAGAAGATATTACAGGCTCGTCACAAGCAACAAGGGGAAAGGTCTTCTGAATGCAATCTATGAACTTAAGAATAGCCAGGAAGGACCATCGGACTACTAGATTAGATACTAGTTATAGCTTTTAATAGAACCTAGCCATGGGATGTGTGGTATAAATAACAACACTTGTCAAATTTTGACTATGTATAGTACAAAGGCAAGTCGTTTATGATATAATATAATGGTGATCCTGTTTCATATTCATCATGTGTCTTATATTTCATCTCCGTCTTCATCATTATGAATCACACCGTGACTTCTAAATAAATCATAGATACTTATTTGATATGAATTATCTATGATATCACTATTGTGACAATGTTTATTTTTTAACCTTATGAATTTTAAGAATTGTGATATCATTCTTATTACGTGTTGTCTTATGTTGATAGAATGCCTCCCAAAAGGACATCAACATCTGAAGCACAAAGCCCATGATAAAGCATGCCATCAGGCAAACTAGTTGCTGACAGTTGTTGGCCATAGCTCTTTTCCCTATGGAAGCAAAAAAAAAAAATAGGGGCTGCAACGATGGCAAATGCTGACAATACCAACAGGAACACCGGCGAAAGAGAATCTCATGTAGCAAGAAAGTGTAGCTACAAAGAGTTCATGAGCTGCCAACCTATCAACTTCAAAGGTACAGAAGGCACTGTTGGACTTATCCACTGGTTTAAGCGAACTGAATCAATGTTTTCCTGTAGCAACTATACCGAAGACTGCAAGGTGAAGTTTGCTACTGGTACTTTAACTAAAGAAGATATATCCTGGTGGAATTATTTTGCCTAACCTATTGGGATAGAAGAAGCTTACAAGATTACCAGGGTTGAATTCAAGAAGCTGTTGATAAAGAAGTATTGTCCCCGAACTGAGGTCCAGAAGATGGAAGATGAATTTCACCATCTGACTATGAAGGGGAATGGTCTCAAGGCATATGTGAGAAGATTCCAGGAATTGGCAACCTTGTGTCCCACTATGGTGCCAGATTCTGAGAAAATGATAGATGTTTTCATCGGTGGATTGCCTCGAAGTATTGAAGGGAATGTTACCGCCTCTAAACCTCAAACTTAAGAAGCCTCATACTTAAATAGCCTAGAGGCTAATGGATCAGGTAACAAAGCACACTCTGGTGCAAGTATCGAGTGATCACAAACGAAAGTTTGATGACAGAAGAACTTTCAACAACAACAATTACCGTAACATCAACACCAACAACTGCTACAATAATCACCAACCATAACAGAAAAGACGACAAGAAACCTTCAGGTCTTATGTTGTCACTCCAACTGAAAACAATGGGTATATTGGAAATCATCCCTTGTGTAAGAAATGCACTCTGCATCACACATGACCTTGCACTGTTTAGTGTAATACTTGTAACAAGGTGGGCCATCTGACTAAGAACTGTAAAAACAAAGGGCCGGCCACTAGAAGTAATCTGCTACCAGTGACAGTTACTTGTCATGCCGGTGGAGAGAAAGGGCATTATGCAAATCAGTGCCGAAAGACCACCAACAACAATGCCCAGGGAAGAGCCTACATGTTGAGGGATAGGAATCCTCACCAAGACCCGAACTTAGTCACGGGTATGTTCCTTCTAAACCAACATCTAGCTAGAGTATTATTTGATTCTGGAGCCGATAAAAGCTTCGTATCCATATCTCTTACCTCTATGCTAAATATTCCACCTATTACAATAGATACATTTTACAATATCGAAATGGCTGACGGAAACTTAGTAGCATGATTAAAAACCGTTATTAATGGTGCAAACTCTGACTTTGTTAAACAACCTTTCAATTTGATCTCGTATATGCCGATCAAACTCGGTTTGTTTGACGCGTCGCATTGGTAGGGATTGGCTATCCAAGTATCATGCTAGAATTATTTGTGACGAGAAAGTCATCCACATCCCAATCAACGGTGAAACTTTGATCATCCGAGGTTAGAGTTGGACCATGTAAAAACCCGGACTAAATTCTCATATTTGTATAAAAAACTTGAAAGATAATATATCCCGAGGTTGTCAAGTTTTCTATCCAAGTAAGGAAAAAAGAAGTCAGATGAGGAAAAGGACTATTTAATATATCCAGTAGTCAGAGAATTTCTAGATTTTTCCTGAAAGATTACCTGCCTTCTACTGTTCGCCAAGTGAAATCCAATCGATCTATATTCCAGGAGCAGCACTATAGCCTGGAGCACCTTTTAGATTAGTCCTTTCAGAAATGCAGGATAGGATTAGGAACTATCTAACCAACTTCAAAAGTTTGCAGACCAAGCTTTTATCCGACCAAGTACTTCACCCTGGGGAGCTCCTGTTTTATTTGTCAAAAAGAAAGACGGATCTTTCAGGATGTGTATTGATTACCCGTAGTTGAATAAACTTACCGTAAAGAATCGTTACCTATTACCCAGGATTGATGACTTACTTGACCAACTTCAAGGTTCGAGTGTCTACTTGAATATTGACTTAAGATCCGGCTATCATCAACTAAGAATCAGGGATGAAGATATTCCCAAGACTGCCTTCAGAACAAGATACAGACACTATGAATTTCAAGTGATGCCATTTGGTTTAACTAACGCGCCTGCTGTATTCATGGATCTCATGAATCGTGTGTGTAAACCATACTTAAATAAATTTATGATAGTGTTCATCGATGATATTCTCATCTACTCTCGTAAAAAATATGGGCACGCAAATCATCTGAGAATAATCCTAGAATTACTCAAGAAACAGAAGTTGTATGCCAAGTTCTCCAAGTGTGATTTCTAGATTCGTATCGTGCAATTTCTTAGACACTTAATTGATAGTCAAGGACTTCATGTTGACCCCGCCAAGATTGAAGCAGTCAAGAATTGGACATCTCCTACTACACCTACAGAAATACGTCAATTCTTAGGACTCGCCGGTTATTATCAGAGATTTATCAAAGATTTCTCAAAGATTGCAAAGTATTTGACTGAATTAACCCAGAAAAACAAGAAGTATATCTGGGGAAAAGACCAAGAGACAGCTATCCAACTGCTAAAACAAAAGCTATGTGAAGCTCCAATCTTAGCATTACCATAAAGAAATGATAATTTTGTTGTTTACTGTGATGCATCCCATCAAGGTCTGGGAGCGGTGTTAATGCAAAGAGAGAAGGTTATTGCATATGCATCCCGACAACTTAAGTCTAATGAAGAAAACTATACCACTCATGATCTCGAATTAGGAGCAGTAGTATTCGCTCTTAAAATTTGGAGACACTATCTGTATGGCACCAAATTTACTATGTTCACTGATCATAAAATTATGCAGCATATCCTTTATCAGAAAGAGTTAAACGTGAGACAATGTCGTTGGCTAGAATTGCTTGCAGATTACGATTGTGAAATTCGCCACCATCCTGGAAAGGCAAATGTCGTAGCCAATGCCTTAAGCCAGAAGGAACGAATCAAACCAGTCCGAGTTAGATCATTAGTTATGACCATTCATCCAAACTTACCATCATAAATTCTCAAAGCTCAAACTGAAGCACTCAAAGAAGAAAACAACAAGGCTAAAAACTTACGAGGAATGGACAAAGCATTTGAAATACGTCCTGATGAAACCCGATGTATCAAGAATCAAAGTTGGTTACCACTCTTTGGTAATTTGAGAGACTTGATCATGCATGAGTCCCATAAATCGAAGTATTCCATTCACCCAGGTTCTGACAAGATGTATCAGGATCTAAAGAAACTTTATTGGTGGCCTAACATGAAGGTAATCATCACTGAATATGTTGGCAAATGTTTAACATGCTCTAGAGTTAAAGCAGAATGTTAGAAGGCATCTGGATTACTGGTAAAACCAGATATTCCTATGTGTAAGTGGGAGAGAATAACAATGGATTTCATCACAAAACTACCCAAAACCTCAAACAAACATAACACAATCTGGGTCATTGTCGATCGCCTCACCAAATCCGCACATTTCATCCTACCCGAAAGACAGATAGTATGGAAACCCTTAAAAGGTTATACATAAAGGAAATAGTCTCCTGGCATGGAGTACCAATATCTATCATCTCGGATCATGACAATCATTTCACATCCAGATTTTGGCAATCATTACAAAGTGCTTTGGGTACTCAATTAGACATGAGTACGGCATATCATCCTGAAACTGATGGGCAAAGTGAAAGGATCATCCAAACACTTGAAGACATGCTTCGAGCCTATGTTATAGATTTTGGAAAAGGATAGGAAAAATACTTACCATTAGTAGAATTTTCTTACAATAACAGTTACCATGCCAGTATCAAGGCAGCACCATTTGAGGCACTTTACGATTGAAAGTGTAGATCACCTGTTTGCTGGGCCAAAGTTGGAGATGTTTAACTTACGGGACCAGAAATAATCCATGAAACCACTAAAAAGATAGTGCAAATTCGACAACGCTTGCAAGCTGCAAGAGACCGGCAGAGAAGTTATGCCAATATAAGACGAAAGCCTTTAGAATTTCAAGTTTGGTATCGTGTTATATTAAAAGTGCCACCTCGTAAAGGTGTCATCTGATTCGGAAAACAAGGAAAGTTTAACCCTCGGTACATTGGACCTTTCAAAAATCCTTCGAACGGATTTAGGGCTCCAGGTGGAATATAACTTTTGAGTTCCTAAAGAGCTAAGTAATATCCACAGTACTTTCCACGTTTCTAATCTAAAGAAATGCTTATCTGAAGAATCCCTTGTCATTCTAATGAAAGAGCTTCGACTCGATGACAAACTCAACTTTGTGGAAGAACCAGTGGAGATCATGGATCGAGAAGTCAAACAACTGAAACAAAGTTGTATTCCTATAATCAAAGTAAGATGAAACTCTAAAAGAGGACCAGAATTTACATGGGAACGCGAAGATCAAATTCGTGCCAAGTATCCACATTTGTTTTCAAACATCACTCCGACATCCAACTAAATCTCGGGATGAGATTTCTTTTAAGGGGGGGAGATTGTAACAACCCGTAATTTTCATCAATGTAATTATCCATCTATTAAATTAGATGCACTATAATATCTATCTATTAAATTACATGCACTTTATATATCACCTTCTTACAGGGAAATTTTGCTTTATCTCATTATGCAACATAACTTGCATCTCTAAAGTAAACGAGCTCACGCAACCTCTATCAATGCCATTCTATCTATGTTTATATCATGTAAACATCCTAATATGTCAAGTCTATATCTTAATATCATTTTACCAAGTACATTATCCATCTAACGTACTTTTCAAAATGTTATATCAAAACAAGCATTAAACGTTAACGTTTACATCTAAACCCTAATTATATGTAATGTATACATATAAAATGAATGTGCAAGCCTATAAAGCATGTGTACAAGTATCAATACACAACATTTGAATATCTTTTCCCTCCTGAATCAAGTTACAACTTTCTAAAGCTCAATGTACAAGTCAATAATGCAAGAAAGTCAAACAATGTCATTTTACCTCCAAATTTATTCTAGTTTCTTACTACCAGTTTAACACAAGGTACAAGAAATTAATGCATGACTTTTAAACCCTAAACCTAATCCCTAAATCATTCTAAAACTTAATCCAAAACCCTAAACCCTAAATGAAACCCTAAAACCCTAATTTTACTTTAAACCTAAAACTAAACCCTAAACCTTAAAACTAAGCCTATAAACCATTAATCTAATCCCTACACTTTATCCTAACAATTAATCCTAAACCATAATCTATCCTAAACCCTACCAAAGTGATTTAAAACCCTAAAACATAACCAAATCAAAAACCAACCCGCACCGCCCTTTTTTCTTTAATTTTTGACCCATTTTTAAAACCTAAGCTAGCACCCTAGTCACCTTAACACCTCTATGACATCAACACCATGTCAACAAGTAGCATACAAGCACCTCATCACCTCCTGAAAGTTCTTGTCAAACAAACACATCCTTGTTCATCCTTTTTGTGGTTAGCCGTGACCCTCATACACCCTTCCACCTCTCTTAGCTACTATCCTAGGCCTCAATACTCATCACTAGACTTCCATAGTCATCACTCTACAGCCCTTGACCCTTAGCCATCAAGAAAACTTGGGCACCAAGGGTTTTCACCCCTATATATAGCCGAAACAAGCAACCCTTTCATTTCATTCTTCAAACTCAAACACACACACTCAAATGGAGTTCTAGCCATTCTCTAGCAGTAGTAGAAGATCAAGTGAAGTCCCTAAGCTCAGAATAGAAGCCAAGAATCAAGAGAAAAGAACCCTTGAAGTCGTTACTAGGCGTACGAACCCGAAAACCCTATTTCGACCCATTTTAGCTCAAGTAAGCTCAAAATCTTGTTCAATAAGCTTATAATCTGTATTATAATGTTCATAATACTCTTAAGATCATATATGAACTCTTGTTAAAGCCTTGAATCCTCAAACCCATGCGTTTTTGGTAAAAACCCTAAAAACGACCCGTTTTGATTTTCTAGCTAACGAATCCTTTTTCTAAACTTTTGTTACATTAAAACATCTTATTTTAGCTTATTCTAATAAGATATAACCTGAAAATATCATTTGGAAACTTAAAATAAAAACAAAAACAAGATTGCATGACATTTTGGTCTTGTTTTACAATTATTTATCCATGCATAAAGGGTATATATCGTAACTTTCTGAAATTTATAACTAAAGGGCTGAAAATGTCATTTTTCTTTAGGTTTTATACTATAAGGACCTATATTGCCTTAAGTTAGGTTTCAAATTTAAAGGTTTAAATTATATATACTTTATATATAAAGGACTAAGCTAGTAAAAGTTTAAAAACCAAGGGTATATATTGCCATTTTTGCATACTTGAAAATATAAAATATAATATTTTTATATAAATTATAAAAACATATATTAATATTATAAAACTCGATTTTATTAAAACCCGACACATTAATCATTATTAATCATCGATCGGCGCATTATAAAACAATTACGCTATATATTTAACGTAATTTATCATCGACTAACTTTTGAAGAAACTTAAAATCTTATTGTATCACGTTACTAGGGAGCTTCATGTAAGGAGTTTTATTTGGGTATACGTTTTGACGAGTTTGCTGGATTTACGATTTAAAGTGTCCTGGCTCCTCAAACGTTTACTACATGACCTCTAAATTATGATGGCCCGAACAGTGATACAATATTTCTATAAATTAATAAATTAAAGTAATACGTTAAACTCTATAAATTTTTGAAACATAAACTATCACACTAAGACTTGACATATTACCCCAGGTTGCGTGACGAAGCCCTTACTTTCACTTTATATACTTTTTCCATCAATCAGATTTCCCTGTATTGTTAAGGTGAGTTCATAGCCTCGAATTTTTAAATCTTCTAATGTTTTCATAAACCCGTGAGGGGAATACATGCTATAAACCATGAATACGAGTATTTTTCCAACTGTATGTTATCCTGATATATTATTGCCTAAGTCCTTACTTTTGCCATTAAGACCCTACTATCATGAACCGTTAATTACTTTTTGGAGTAAGCGCGAATGCTGTGAATAGATCTATTTGGGACTGAGCTTCCCCGTTGGTGTACCTATACTTTCTGGTAACCAAACGCACTTCATTTAAAACACTATGCGGGTGTTTGGCAAAGGCACCCGTTGGGGCAATTTATTGTGATTATTGATTATCTCAAGGTCTCGGTGCATGAGCTTCGGGCAATAATACTGTTTTCTATAATAATTGTACTCATTGCAATTATTACACTTATGGGTGTATAACAACGTAACCCACTATTGAACTTGTATTCAAACTGTTTACCATAAACCTATGAATATCACTCAACCATTGTGTTGACCTTTTTAGCATGTTTATCTCAAGTATTTAAGCAACTTATGGCACGGAGTGGCACGGACTTGAAGATGGCTAAACTGTTATCATTCAAACTTTATGTTTTCATGTAGATTTTGGGACCTCTGTTTGTAAAAACTCTGATGAAATAATGAATGATAACTTATCTTTTAAAAATGTCTCTTTTGAGTCGTTTTCTATGATTATGACTGTTGTACTATGAAAAAATACCCAGATTAGCTTCCACTGCTATATGTCAAAAATGGGGCTGTTATAGTGGTGAAGAAGAGGACAACACCTAATGCTCTTGAAGAAGGTGAATGGGGGTTTGAGCATACAAAAACTATTTTTAACAATGAAATTATTCTATTTCTAAAATCTTTAAAAGACATCTTCAATGTGTTTGATAAAGATCTTCTAAATGAAATAACGGAATTACAAACAGTTTTTGACCAAATGGAAGTGGCTATTCAACAGTCTTCAGTTGATAAACAATGTTTGGAAATTACTAAGAAATAAATTCTTTTGGAAAATGATCGACTCTTGCAACAAATCGTGTCTCAAGATGTAATGTTAACTGTGATGAATTCTATGTCTTTGAATAACGATTCTGTGTATATGAATTTGCAAAAGTGTGACTTGTGTGAAATGTGTTTGAATCTTGATGCTGAGCTTTCCAAATCAAAACAAGCATATAGTGATCTTTTGAAAAATCATTCACAACTTGAAAAACATTGTATTTCTCTCGAACTGTCAATGCAATTAAAACAAGAAGTTTTTCAAAACGATAAATCGTATGTTAGTCAAAATGCTGTTGAAATTCCAGAATATTTTGTAATCAATGATTTGAAAGCTCGGCTGCAAGACAAAGACACGACCATTTGTAAGTTGAAGGATACCATCAAATCCTTGGAAAAGAATACTAAGGAAAAGAATGTTCATCATGAGAAATGTGATCTTGAGCCCATAAATGAGGAAATGGAGAATAGTGTGGCAACATTACTTTCAGAAAACGAGCAACTTTGGAATGAAATTAATCATGTGAAACAGGTTTTTAAAGATCAGTTTGACTCAATCAAACAGACACGTGTTCGTCATAAAGAACAGTGTGACTCTTTAATTAACAAACTGAACTTAAAATCTGCGGAAAATGAGGATTTAAAAGCTCAAATTCAAGACAAGGTTTTTGTGATAACATCATTAAAAAACGATTTACGAAAATTAAAAGGGAAAGAAATTGTTGAAAATGCTTCACAAATACCATCTGCCACTACTATTGCTCCAAGCATGTTCAAGCTTGATTTAGTACCGTTGCCTCCTAGGTTATTGCAAAATAGGGAAGCTCACATAGACTATATTAAGCACACTCAAGAAAATGCTAATATTCTTTGGGAAATAGTCGAACTAGCTAAGGCGAAACAACCATTAGATAGTGAATTAGACTTTGCCTGTAAGTATGCCACAAGAATTCAGGAGTTGCTTGTATATGTTCAAGATACGTGCCCTAATGCGATAACACCTAGTTCTAAGAAGATTGTTGTCACACCAATGAACAATGTCAAGAAAGTTAGGTTTGCTGAACCCATCACATCCTCGAGTAAGACTCAACAGGTAGAGTCTTCTAAAACATCAGATTCTAACACACATGTGTTGTCTTCTACAGGAGTGAAGTGTTCTACTAGTAATTGCGGATCAAAGCCTTTAGGAAATAAAAAAATGATAGGATCTCACAAACACCAAGTAGGAACAAGAAGAATAAAGTAGAAGCCCAACCTAGGAAAGTTAATAAAAAGAATCGTGTTGTTAAACCTGTTTGTGATGTTGATGTTAAGCATTCTCTATCAAATGCGAATTCTGAAATTCTATGTGCTTCTTGTAATAAATCTATGTTCGATGCTGTTCATGATAAATGTCTTCTTGATTTTGTGAAAAATGGCAATAATCATTCTAAATCTGCTAAGAAACATAAAAAGCATAATATTTGGAAGCCTACGGGTCATGTATTCACTGAAGTAGGATATAAGTGGAAACCAACAGACAAAACTTTCACTCTAGTTAGTAATTCGTGCCCTTTGACTAGGTTCACTACAACTAATGTGGTGCCTTCTAAGCAAACCACTTCCCACTCAGATGAAATACAAAAACCAGAGATTAAAGTCTATAGCAGGAAACCCAAAAATGTTAAAAACATAGGTTCGAGTAAAATAGCTAAGATTGTAAAATCTAAGAATGCTAACCACTCGGAACCCAATCAAACTTGGGGATCCAATGCTATAGATATTCCATCGTCTTCTTCTCTTGTCATGACAGGTTGTCCAGATTGTACTCTGGTATCTAGACTCCGAATGTTCAAAACACATGACAGGGAATCGCTCTCAGCTCATGAACTTTGTTAGTAAATTTCTAGGTACTGTTAGATTCGGGAACAACCAGATTGCAAGAATTATGGGGTATGGTGACTATCAGTTGGGAAATGTTATTATCTCAAGGGTATACTACGTTGAGGGGCTTGGACATAATTTGTTTTCTGTTGGCCAATTTTGTGATGTGGATCTTGAAGTTGCGTTTCAGAAAAACACTTGCTTTATTCGCAATTTAGAAGGTGTTGATCTTCTTTCAGGGTCCC
>BQNB010138350.1:0-14028 GCA_026074375.1 Tanacetum coccineum | reverse complement strand
AAAGATAGTCGGTTCATTGAGCCTATACCGAAGACATTTTATGAAAGGATCGATTATTCGTTGATACGTACAAAAATCAATGATGTAAAGTATTGTAAAAAGTGGCCGATATCACCACTTATCTTGTAAAGTATGTAAAGTTCGAGATGTAAGGGAAGTTGACCGTTATAAGAATGCCAACTTAGGTTGTCATTGTCATCTTATGATCAAGACGCTTGTTTATATGTTCGAGTCTTTGTCATGGAACGGTCGGGGAAAGTTACTAGCAACCGCACCCTATTTGTTGGCTTTAATCTATTTGTTTTGTGATTTTTATTTAACAACCATTTACTTCCCTTTCCTGATAACTAACCTTAGGATCTACTCGAAAGAGGATGTGTACGAGCGTGGATGTCTATTCCGTCGTTACGGCCATGTATGCATGTCTCAACTGCCTTGTTGGACGACGACCTTCGGTGAAAGTCAGAAACTCCATACCCTATATCATTCTTCATCCTAAAAAGAATGATTAAACCCAAGCCTACTAATAAATACCCAATTTACCTTTTGACTTGTTACTCCTTAGCTCTAGAGGTGGAGATGTGTATCCTTGCCAATCCTATGATACGGAGCTAATCACGACCGAGAAAATGAGCGTACTACTTAAATGTTACACCCTAGATTAGTTGAGTGATCTGAGTGTTTTCATTCTCATATTTCGTGAGGAGCTTGGTTTTGTACAGGTGGTTAGAGCGAAAAAGTGCTTAACAGGAAAAATCCTTAACCTCGGTTGGGATACATTTTCAAAAACCTTTCTAAAGTCTACTTGAGGACAAGTAGGATTCAAGTGGGGGATATTTGATATCATCAAATAACGTCACATTTTACCATCATTTATCCCGTACATTTTACCCACTTTTATATAATTATTGAAAGATATTGGTACTTAATTGCTTAAAGTTTATAATTGCAGTAATTTTGGAGTAACTTGTAAAATCAAAGCTAAAAGGCGCAAATTATGGAGCTAAAACGAAGACATTTGAAGAATACTGTTATCTGCTACCATACCTTCATAGTGTTCGACACCATACTACCGCGAAGCTACTATCTTGCCACATCTTGGCCGGGTACTTCTGCTGTTAAAGTGTTGTGCTTTCTTTAGTTTAGTCGCTAAATTAAATGTAAAACCTATAAATCATAAACAACACCTATACAACAGACACATCAGGTTTTTGGCGCCGCTGCTAGGGAGTGAATAGTTTAATCTTTATTCTTTTAGTAGTAAACCTTTTTAACATTGTTTAGTGTAAAATTATTAATTCTGATTTCGAACTGCTAATTATTTAGTTTAATTGTGTGCTTTAATTTATCGCGTTTTAATTAAGTGTTTTAAATACGCGTATTAGTTGATTTAACATTTTTCCTTTAGCAAATCCATCACAAGAAACGATGAACAACCCCAACATCACCATGGAAGAGTACATCAGACTTGAAGAAGAAAAAGCTCAAAGTCATGGTGAAACATTTAATTGGAAAACCACCACATTTGGTAGAATAAGGCATTATTATGAGGAGGAATGCTTTACAAATTTCGAAGAAGAGTTCCCGGCCATCGTCTTCGGGAAAAGAAAGGGTAACTCATTCGATTCAGAACAAGGGGGGATAATGGGAGAATACGATGATGAAAGAGAAGATTTTGAGACTGAATTCCCAGCCATAGTCTTCAACAACACATCCGACACAACACCCCCGTGTAAACCCACTGTAAGTCCTCCTAACGAAAACCAAATTGATTTTAGAATATCATTAGACGAATCCGACGACGAATATTACACGGTAATTTTTGATGAAAATTCATTTTCATATAAAATAATTTATGTCAATGATTTGAAAATGGATTCGGAAGATGTATAAATAGAAGACTCAAAAACGAGTTTTCAGTGTGCAAAATCATATTCTTTATACCATACTCATAAAAGACGAATTTCTAAAGAGAAGAAGAGCTACCAAGGTCAAGCATCGATCACGAATCCATAGAAGACATCGTGTAATTTTTACTCTCTTGATCGTTCGATTTTAATTGTTTGATTACGCTTGTATAATTATAATGGTTGTGGGCTAATACCCTCGGGTATTAGCCATCTTAATGAAAATTCAAAGTTTGGTTTGTTTTAAAACTGATTTCTTAATTAATCGTTGATTGTTTAATTATGTTTTTCACCTAATACTTGTCTATGTGCTTGAATATGCGACCTATCATTCAACTGGGTCTAGTGATACCTAAAAAGTAATCTAGATACTAGGATAGCTCTCCATATCGTGTTTTATATTACTGGACCAATAGGATCACAAATAACGTTCTATCTTTACTTTTAAATTATGAGCTTAGTTGGACCGGTAGGTAACCCGTAAATGTTTCAGCAAATATGTTCTTAATTAATTGGTAAAGACTCGAATTGTGGACTACCAGTATATAAAACATCGTCAAGCAATAAGTGGGTAAAGTCCCGATGGGCTAGGGTTTTAACAGGATCACCAATGCTTTGATTCCCTAAGATAGATTATAATTAAACTAAAGGATGTTTTATGCGGATGCTTTAATTGTGACAGGATTAACCGTGTCTTGGTCTTAGGATGATGTCCCGCCTAAGTTTTAAGAATGATATGCCGCTTCGAGATAATTAAATTATTGCACTAAAACAAACAAACCAACACTGAATTGGATTTAAAATGGCTAATATAGTTTTCTATCATTTGGCTTGTACCACTTTTCTATCTTCTGATTTTCTTCTTTCGTGTTTATTGTTTATTGAATTGATTATTGTCACCACTAAACCTGTGACAGTGTCAAACCCCCCATCATTAAAAAACGTATATAGCATAGGTTTAACCAGTAATTAGAACTAAAATAAACTAATTAGATTAATTAAAATATTGATAGAATATAGGATTAATTTTCACTCTTAGTGTTCGACACCCTACTTACCACGAAACTCCACCCGATCGGGTACACTGCCCGTTAAAGTGTTGTTTTAGGTTTGTCGGCTAAATATAAATGTAAAACTTGGTAATCAAATAATTGACCCTACACGACAGCACATCAAGTTTTTGGCGCCGTTGTCGGTGAGTGATTTAATTTAGACCTTATTTTTATGGGTTAAGTCCATTAAATAGAAACGTACTTTACAAAATTTACACATCTAGTAAACACACTTGTTTTATTACCAATCTAGTAATTAAAACCGGCTACTTTTTGACAATTTAGTAAATATGACCGGTTGATTTTCCAAATAGATTTTCTTTTTTTAGATTTCACCTAAAAATTCCACGTCACTACATTTTGGAAAGTACGTTTACTAGATGTGTAAATTTTGGAAAGTACGTTTCTATTTAATGGACTTAACCCTAAAAATGTGTGACGTATAATGATGACGTGTCGGTCATTTTCATACGTTAACTGATTGTAACCATTAACTTGTCAGTTTATTTACTATAATGTTATAAATTTGAAACTATCGATTACTAGATTGGTAATAAAACAAATGTGTTTACTAGATGTGTAAATTTTGGAAAGTACATTTCTATTTAATAGACTTAACCCTATTCTTATTAGTATTTCTAACCATTAATTAGTTTAACTTAGTGTAATCTAATTGTTCAAATTATGTTTGTATTTATTTGCATTGAGTGTTTAATTATTTGTTTAAATTCCCGCATTTAATTGTTTTAAAAAGTATTCTGTTTTGATTGATCACCTGATACGCCGTATCTACCAGTTGGATACGACGTATCAAACCTTCTACCCAGAACAGCGTATTGAATTCTATAGTCTAAACAATGTATCTGTTCTTCCAAACAATATGGCGTATTCTGTGAACTCAATACGGCGTACTGGCCTTCAATAGATCTATATGGCATATTCAAATCAATTAGATATGGCATATTTGTCAACTGATACAGCAACAGACGCGATTTTTCATTTTTAATTTCCTGTTTCATGTGTTCTCTTCCTTGAGGACACGTCCTACTGATCATTTGTGCTTAATTTCAAGAAATCGTTTGACGAACAATGGCAAACCTAATTTTGAACGAGGCTCGAGCTGAACAAAAACTTGCTAAACCAAGGGATGAAAGCGACGTGAAATTTGAACTCAACAAGGAATTATTAATTGAACTGCTATTTTAACACTTACAGCGGAAGGGTTGAAGAAGATGTGATTGGCCATATCGCTTAGGTTCTTGAAATACTCGATCTAATCAAAATAGCCATTATAGACCCTTTTGAACTCCGCATGAAGGTTTTTCCTCTCTCGCTTTCTGGAGACGCAAGGAAATGGTGGATGAACGAGGGAGACGGCAAAATCACCACTTGGGAAGAATTAGTGAAGAAACTTTTCAGGAAATTCTATCCCATATCATGTGCTAGCAATTATGATAAGATGTGCGACGATGATGATGAAGGTCGTGATCCACTCGAATTCATACCTTGGATGAACTCAAAGTTCAAAGACCACAGAAAGGTAGACGAAACAACTAAGCGCGCACTAATGTATACCTAGATAGAGGAGGGAAATAAGGAAGGACTTATGAATGATGAAGTTTCGAGCGATGAAGAATGGGAGGAGCACGAATACGGGAACCCCCTAATACTAATAACTACTCATTTCCCAAACCTGGTTTTAATTCTTATAACAAAGGGGATAAAAGCTATCATAAGAAAAATGACGGGGACGAGTGTGAGCGAATAGATTATGAATGAAGAGATGGAAGATGAAAAGGTCGGACTTAAAGACCAGCTGAAACAAAAGTGCTTCCCGAGAGACAACCCGGTCATTTTAATTGTTTGTCGCATTATTTAATTGTTTGTTGCACGAGTCTGTTTTCCCAGACACTCCATACAGCGTATCGAACCCCTCTGGATATGGCGTATAAACGTGTCTGGACGTTATCAGTTTTTAAAACTCAGTATTTAATTTCCAGTAATTTAATTGTTTTTACAGGAACCATACGGCGTATCCTAGGGTTTGGGATACGGCGTATTGATGCCTGTACAATGTGTTTAATTGTTTTCATGTACCATGGTAGTGAGATAGAAATTGCACTCTCGTCTTCTAATCTTTTATGCAGGACCTTGCTAAAACTATGATATCGTATATTCTGGAAAAGACAAATGTTGAACTTATCCGGGCATTCTGAAGCCCTAGTCAACGCACTTTTTGCTCAAGAACTCAACATTGGAGGATCATCACGAGCAAAACATCAGGGAGTTTTCCATTCTTATTGTATTTCCTATATTATTTAATTGTTTTATCTATACAACGAGGACATTGTATAATCTAAGTGGGGGGATGGAGAATTAGAATGTACTTGTCTTCCTTTTTACAAAATAACAAGCAAAGTGCTTAAAAATAGGCCAAAGTTAAAAAAAAATTAGCATGACTTTTGTAAAAATCAATAGTTACATTACCTAGCGCACTATAACCCTTGATATATATTGTGAGAATTAAGCCTATTCCATTTCCAAATGCTTACTAAAAATTCCACAAAATTATGAGTGTGTGCCGGTGATGTAGTGGACTTTAGAACTTGGCTTGGTATATCACTAGAGACCGTAATGATAAGTACTATGTATTTAGATGGAGTGACATGTTCAACTAATAAATTTCTAGGATTAAACCAAAAAGCCTACATGTTGTAAAATTAACTAACTACACTGGTTAGTTAACCCCCGTGTAACCCTTTGTTTACTCTCACTTTTAGAGTAAGATCCCTTAGAACAACCTGTTGAGCCATTCATTTATTTTTCTACACCATATTATATGTTTCTTACAACCTTTGCACCTTGAGCCTACCGTTTAGATTAAGCCTATTTTAATCAAAGTTGCGAGTTGCTTCTGTAAAGTTTTTATTTCCTGTGTCAAAGTGAAATTTTTCTATCTCTGTAATGGTCAGGAAATTGCACAATGCAATGGGAAAAATATGTAGCTTGTAAGTTTCGCTACTTTCGCGATTATGAATAATGTCTAAAGAAGAAGTGTTACAAGGAAAAGATTATCCAAATGAATTTTGATAGTCAAGACGGTGGAATTAAATCAAGATTTATGATGTATTGCAAAAAAATAGAAAAAAGCAAAAAGAAAAGGAAGAAAAATAGTCGGTTCAAAAGAAGTTTATACCAAAGGAATTATTTAGAAGGATCGATTATTCGTTGATACGTTATAAAAATCAACGATGTAAAGTCTTGTAAAAAGTGACCGATATCACCACTTATTCTGTAAAAGTATGTAAAGAGCAGGATGTAAGGGAAGTTAACCGTTATGGGAACGCCAACTTAGGTTGTCTTTGTCATTACGATGATCGAGGCATTGTCAATATGTTCGAGTCTTTATCATGAAACAGTCAGGGGAAAGTTACTAGCAACCGTACCTTATTTGTTAGCTTAATCTATCTGTTTCGTAAATTTTGTTTAAAACCCATTTACTTCCATTTCCTAGCAACTAACCCTAAGATCTACTCGAATGAGGACTTTTACAAGCATGCATGTCTATTCCGTCGTTACGGCCATGTGTGCGTGTCTCAGCTGCCTTGTTGGATGACGACTTTCGATGAAAGTTAGAAGCTCCCTACCCTATATCGTTCTTCATCTTAACCGCTTGTTAAACATGTAGATCCCAATTCAATATAGATCTTTCTAGCCTGTTTAAGGGTTGTAGCCAATATGGATAAGTTCCACACCAAACTACATTATAAACAATGACTGACACTATAAGGTATTCAGAAACTAACTTATAGATGCTAAGAAAGACAAAGAATAATAATACTAAACTTTTGTATTAATCTGCTAAAAAGAATTACAGATTACTAACTATAGATTGAGAGATTTGATGAGATTGGAAATTGGATCTCTACACTACGTCCGGAAGGGTTTCCTTTTATACACCAAGGTATAAACCCTAACAGACTTACAAAACGCGTAGAAGATAATCATATCTTTTCCTATAATATCTCCATGCATATCTCTTAAACGGTTACAAACTATTAAACATTTTGTACTCAACTATTTTGTACTGATGGTACAAACTAATACTAACAGTACAAACTATAAATGTCGATACTTTCTACTACAACTAGCGGTACTAAGTTAGGAAAACATAATTCCCAACAATCCTCCCCTAAACATGATGTTCAACTTGTTTAACTTCATGTTTCCTCAGTTTAATCTTCTTGAACTCTTGGAGGATGTATCCAAACACTCTGTCAAATCTTGATCTGATCTTTGATGATTTTGACATCTTTAGCTATCCCTCTTTATCAGCAACTTGTACTTCCAGCAACACAGCAATCATCCCACTAAGTTGGCTTTTATAGTTTTGGCAAACTACAGCCGTTAACGTATTGATGTTCCTTACCAGTAGCTGTTTTCTCTGGGATAGCAATTTATCATTAGTAAACAACAGGTGATTGAAAACCATAGTTTTGAGTAAACTATCACTATCAACGGATTTGATTTGTCTTTACCAGGAACTATTTAATCCTGGACTAGCCAACTCTTTACTATAAAGCAAGGTGAGTTGAGAACCATATAATTTTTGGTAAATTTTCAACCATAAATGGATTTGAGAACTTTACCATAGCTTTGCTTATGGATCTAAGTCATTCTTATGTTTTGATTAAACATGGTGAATTGATGACCATTTGTTGTGTGGTTTTGAAACCAACACTCAAAGATCCTTCTCATTTCCATCAGAGTTTTCAGGTTCCAACTCTATAATTAAATTCTTGACAAATATAATCAACTCCAATGCCATAGTATTGTCTTCTTTAGATTTCCAAATTTCAATTCAACATTTGCACCAGTACTTTTCTTTCTCAAAGGATATTTTTTCTCACAGCATATGAATGACTAATCCTTCATCAGTCATTAGAGTATGTACCCCTGAAGAACCATGTAGCTTCCAACTTACTACATTCCAATCCTGCTGTGAGTTCCAAAACTCATCTTCATCACTTGGATTGAACATTATCATTAAGTCTCCCCAAAGTACTCTGTCAAAACCTTCAGGTATCTCATCTTTGTATCTGTCCATCACAAGTTGATATACAACACAAATCATCTCTATCAAATATGGAAAACACCTTCATCAGAGTACTAAAGTATCTCCTTTGTCTACTGCTTCTAATCACCACATTTAGATTAATCTCCTCTAAATCTTTAGCTTCATCATACTGTGGTTTAATTCCAAGATGCTTAGATTTCCATTCTATGATAGGATACTTCTTGTCAAGTATTTCATAATCCACCTCCTTGTCCTCATCTGGAGCTATTGTTAAACATAATCTCACTCAACATTCTCTTATCTCACTATCCTCTTATCATCTTGAGAAGTATCTTGCTGAATCTTCTTTCCTTGACTTTAGCTTTTTCTATTGCCAAGTTTTTCCTCTTTCTGGTACTTTCTTCTTCTTTTCTTTCCTCTTAAATACGGTCCTCTTCCTTCTTTGTACCAGTACTTTCTTGTTTCACATCTTTTGTATTATTATCTCATCCTCCATCAGAACAATAGCAATAAAGTTTTCATTATACCTTTTTACCTTTCCAACAAGACTTTTATTCTTTAAAAATCCTTGTCTTCAAATCAGAATGCTTCTTTCTTCCAACATGCTATCAAATATGTCATACATGTGTTTCTTACTAGTTCTTGTAGGTGGTCACTTCCTGATTTTAGCAGCTCTTTGGTGGCAAGAAATCTCCTTTGTGCAACAATAGTAATCATGAAGAACTTGGCTCCTCTTCAATAGTGAACTTTTCTCTTTCTTCTTCTTGAAGCCTTACATCTAGAATGCTATCTGCTTCAATCTATCCTGGATATCATCATAATCCCTTTATAAGTGCATCCTTTTTGTAGCTTCCGCTTCAGCTAACTTTTTTCCTTTCTCTCTCTTCCCATTCCTCTTGAACCTTTCTGGCTATTTCTTCATCATTAGCAAGCCGAGCAAACTTTCTTTTAGCTTCATTAACCCCTTTTGATTCAGCCTCTGACTCAGCTTCTTCCTCAAGAACTTTCTTGCCTTTATCTTTAGGATCAATCTTATGAAGAGGCTTCAATGTTAACGTTGATCTTGTTGATGTAGGCCTTGGTCTATCAGAGTCTTTAGCATCTTTAATCTCAACTCTTTTTTGCTTAGCCTTATTTTGGCTCATGGATACCAGAAACTCAGCAATGGTTTCATCATCTCCAAAAACTGTTAGAGTAGCTGTTGGAGTAGCATTTTCATCTGAATTTCCATTTTTTGGCTCAGTAGTACCTTCATCGAGCTTGTCGCTACCTTCATCTGGATTGACGGTAGTAACTTGATCTTCAGTACTTACTCCCTTTTCATTGTGAGCATCCTCAGTCTCCATGTAATCCATTGCATCAAGATCATTAAAAGCAACATCAAAAAAGTTTGATCTCTTGTGTGCATTGGTTTAGATTTACAGTTTTCCTCCCCTGATTTGGATACAATACGCTTTCATCCAAGCTTTCTTCCTACAATCTTCGTCTTTATGGAAACACTCTTCATCCAAGCGTTGTGTGTATGATCACAGGTCTGGCCTCATCTTAAGTCTTCTTAAGATGTGCCTTCAAATCATTGATTTTCTTTTAAGCTGAATTGTTGAACCTGTTTACACAAAAGAAACACAACGATCATATACACTTTGGAGTGTCAGGCCATCCTCGTTCCTTGATAGGAATTTATCACAGATGACTGCCTCCATGATTCCTACAGAACCCCCTGATAGAATCAGGAATACGGGATAGAAGGAGAGGGTCTGGGAATGGGGTCAGTTTGACTCAGATTGATCTTCACTTGGTAAGAAGGAGACGGTATTGGTTGGGATTCAGATGGTCTTTCTAAAGCTTTACCCTCATCCTCTGTTGGTTGAACCAGCATAGAGTCAAATAATGGTGTGACATTCCCTGAAAAGTTTTTGCCCTTTTTAACCATAAATGACAAAACCTTACTAGTCAGGGTATTAATAGGGAAGTGATCTAAAGGGATAGGCACATTCTTTAACTGTTTAGCCAAAAGACTGAATAAGATCTTGGTTACATGACAAACTTTTTCTTTGCATCCAAGTGTCTCATCATACCATCAAAAATTAATTTGGAAAAATTATATTTTTGATTAGTTGCCAAACAAATCACTGCTGTGGCAATATTAGTAGGAATTTGATCCCAAGAAGTGCTTTTAGAACTTATGCAGTGATTCATGGTATGAAAAAGAAATTTCCATTGAGGTGAAAAAAATGCCTGTGTTAAATGTTAAGACAGTTAGGTCCCCTCATTACCCCATAACTGAATATACAAATATAGTCTGATTGTTCAAATATCTATCCCATCAGCCATCATCAAAAAGAGAGATCACTTCTTATGATGAATCGGAGATTGTCACATCTTGCCCACAACTGTGGCAGTAATATACCTAACATTGTTGATGTTTTGGATTTAGCCAGACATCCAGAACTGTTGCAACCAAAGGTATAGAGACTACAAAGACTTACAGTGAGAGCATAGTTGAATTGAGCTTCCGTGTAGAGAAAGTCCATAAACTCATAGGAACTCAGCATTCCATCATCCTTCTCTAAGTAACGAACAGTTGTGTTTAGGGCATGATTCAAGAGCGCCATTCATGACGAATGATGGATGTCGGTGATAGAAAAATTAGGGTTTGTTTTAGAAGCAGAGCAATTAAGAGATATTATGTAGAGTAAATTATGCAATTGAGAGGGTTGTATATTGGTTTTGAAGAAACCAAGATCAAAAGAAACCGTTACAATTTTACACTTTAGACCCTTGGCGTTATTTTAATCCATCGCTTTATAGTGGTACAAACTTTGCCCTGTTGGTACTAACTATTAAGCCTATCGTACTAACTATTTGTTAACCAAAAATATGCGAATGTCTGGCAACAAGATTCTTAGTACCATCGATAGCGCTTTCCAGTTACTCTCTAGAACCCAAATCACTCTAGAAAAAACATCAACCATCATCAAAGAATCTTCTGCTCACAAAACACATCATACAAACTGTACAACAAATCCAACTTGCCTCCCCCTTAACTAAAAGCATGCCAATTTGATTGATCATCCCAATGTTAACAATCAAGAAAATAACCTGCTAACATCAAAACTTTGGTTAAAAGTCAGATACATTGTCATCAATGTGAATCTTTAGCACCTGGATAAGTTTCTTCTCATAAGCATCCCTAATGAAGTGGTGCCTAATTTCAATATGCTTTGTTTTGGAGTGAAATACTGGATTCTTTACAATGCATATAGTACTCTCATTATCAATGTAGATCTTTGTGTTCATAAAATTGAACCCATAGTCTAACATTTGATTTTGAATCCACAAAACTTGCCCACAGCAGTTTGGCAGCAGCAACATATTCTGCCTCTGTAGTAGAAGTAGCCATAATTGTCTGCTTCTTGCATTGCCATGAAATAAGTCTCCTGCCAAGAAATTGACAACCTCTGTTGTAGATTTTCCTGTTCAATTTGCTTATCATATCACTATTTTGAGTAAGCTTCTAGGTCAAATGATGACACTCTAGGATACTAAAGGCCCAGTTTGGGTTTTCCCTTTAGGTTCCTAAAGATTCTCTTCACATCATTTAGATGGGAGGTCTTTTAGAGTACCTGAAACCTAGAACAAGCACAGAATGCAAACATAATATCAGGCCTAGAAGCAGTCAAGTACATTAAGGAGCCAATCATGGATCTATAAAGGGGTACTCCACATCAGTACTTTCTCATCCTTACCAACGGCTTTTGTCTCAATTGGAGTACTTGAAGTCTTTACACTAGCAAAATCAAACTTCATTAAAGATTTCTACAACATACATAATCCTGACTAATAAAAATACATCTCTTTCGTTTGACTTGTAATCCAAGAAAGAAGGTGAGCTCTCCCATAGAACTCATCTGAAATCTACTCTTCATCAATGCCTCAAATTCATCACAGCAAGATCTCTTTTTAGAACCAAAAATAATGTCATCCACATAAACTTGTACTAACATGATATCAATTTATCTTTTTAAATAAAAATAGGTCTGTCTATAGTATCTCTTTTGTATCCACCACTTCAACAAGAAAGTATAAAGTACAAACTAGGCCTACTGGGAGCTGGAGTCAACCATAGAGACTTTCCATAACTTTGTAGACCTTCATAGGATACTTAGGATCTATAAAACCTAGAGGTTGAGACACATAGACCTCCTCATCAATTTTCCCATACAGGAAGGCACTTTTCACATCCATTTGATAGACAATGAATCCCATGTAAGAGGCAAAGGCTCAAAAGATCCTAATGGCTTCAATCCTAGCCACAGGAGCAAAAACCTCATCATAATCTATCCCTTCCTCTTACCTATGTCCCTGAGAAACTAACCTTGCCTTATTTCGAACCACAACACCTCTCTCATCCTTCTTATTTCTGTAAACCCATTTTGTTCCAATTTCCTTTTTCCCATAACGCAAATCTACAAGAATCCAAACTTTCTGAATCTTGAATTGCAGCAGTTCTTCCTGCATAGCATCAACCCAACTTTTATCTTTAAGTGCTTCAGAGATCTTCTCGGGTTCATTTTGAGATAAGAAACAAGCAAATAAACAATGCTGGAAGTCCTTATGATTATTTCTCCTTTGCTTTTGAATATAGCTTACAAAAGCATAGGCTCCAGAACTTTTGGTTACTTTGCTTCTTGTTTAAACTGCTGATTGTGGATCTCTAAGAATTAGAGTTGAAGGATGGGTAGAGTTAATCCTTAATGTGGGAATAGGACTGACATTCACAACAGGTTCTAAATTTGTGAAGTCAACCACTGCACCCTCATCATCATAAGATGAATTGGTAAAAATACCATCAGTAGGATTGGCATAAATTTCCTCAAGTGCAGGTATTTCTGAATCATCTTGGTCAGGATTGGTTAGATCAGTGAAGGATAGTCCACCATAAGGACTGGCAGTACTAACTGGTGTGCTAGCAGTATTAACTATGTTATTACTGCTAGCTTTAGCAGCTCCTGCTTGAAGAAGCAAATCCTTAGTTTTTTGAGCAACCTCCTTCCTGAGAGCTTCAACTGCATCATTAGCATCATGTTCTTGTCTTTTAAGTCTTTCAAGCTCATCCAAAAAGACTTGATACTCCTTATCTACTGGCTTCTCATCTGTCTTTAAATTAGGATTTTTGTTAGGTGCTTCACCTTCATCCTTTGCTGTTGACCTCTTGACTGTTGAAGAATAAGAAGACCATATTGGCAGAACAAAGTAGTCCTGAGCAGATTCAGCTTCTTTTTCTGAAACACCTGCATCAATAATATCTTCTGTACCTGCATTTTGATTAGCTTCTTGTGGACCTGCATGTTTGTTAGCTTGATTCTCTGATCTCACAGGTTGATAATTCATTGAGTCAGTTAAATAATCAAGATCAAACAGCCAAGTTGGTCCTTTTCCCGCAACATTTGGTTTATTCTCTAAAATGGTTATGTGCAGGTTTTCTTCAACTCTTTTGGTTTCTAAATTGTATACCCTAAAAGCCTTGCTTTGTAGAGAATACCCAACTAAAAACCCTTCATCTGATTTCCCATCAAACTTGCCCAGGTGGTCAATGGTATTCAAGATGGTCACATGGCACCCAAAAGGTCTTATGTAGCTTATGATTGGTATTTTACTAGTTATAAGTTCATAAGGTGTCTTATTTTGAGGCTTGGTCACTAATACCCTATTAAGGACATAACAAGCAGTACTAACTGCTTCAGCCCAAAAAGTGTTAGGTAAAAATGAATTTGCTAGCATAGTTCTAGCAGCCTCAATAAGGGTCATGTTTTTTGTTTCAGCAACTCCATTTTGTTATGGAGTTCTGGCATTATTGTATTCCCTCTTGATCCCTTTTGACTCATAAAATTCAATAAAATCCCTGTTCTTTTTAACTTTTTGATTTAATTGGTTTTGAATTTGTCTTATAAAGTCCTTAAGGATTCCACTAGTTTCATCCTTAGTTCTT
>BQNB010138349.1:0-17719 GCA_026074375.1 Tanacetum coccineum | reverse complement strand
CTTAGAAATGGAATTTTACATTTGATAATTTGTAAACGTTTATTTTTATTGTAAACGTTTTTACATTTTGTTATTAACAAAACGTTGAGAGGTTGAAAAATATAAATAACGTTTTTAGGCATTATTTGTATTAACAATTTTTGAAGATTTTCTTGTAAGTTTTCAAATTTAAATTTCGTTTGACCTTTTGGGTTTATTTTGATGCATAGATATTAGTTGTACAAGTTGATCGTTGTGAAAATTAATTTTTAGAAGCGAAACGACAGAAAAAGGGGTGTTTGGTGCGTGTGAAATAAAAAGGAAAGAGAGGGTTTTGTAGTTTTGATGTTGTGGTCGTGATGGTTGAATAATATATGATGCTAGAATGCTTATTTTTTTATAGTAGCTTGTATAGCTTATTCAGGCTTATTTTTAAGCTATTTCTTGGCTTATTTTGGGCTTATATGCCACGAACCACTTCCCAAAGTGATTTTGATTATTTTTGTGTTATGACGTATGTTGTGGACTATTTTTTAGGCTTATGATAGTAACCAAATGCGATACGTAGCTTATTAGCTTATTTTCAAGCTTAATATACGTATTTTGGAGTTTATGGACTCACGGCCCAATAAGTCTATTTGAGTCGCGGCTTAATGAGAGGGCTTATTATGGTCCGGATTATTTCTACATATAATTATATACTTATATATGTAAACGGACTTTGGTTTTGGACTTAAATAGTATTTTGGACTTATATATGTCCTAATGGACCCTTGTTGGGCCTTAAGGCTCAATAAGCGATATGTAGTAGTTATGGGAATTTTGACGGACTTTTGAAAGTGAAAATGTATTTACGAAGTGATATTGAATGATATTTTGGAGAAAAAAAATGTTGGTAAGTGTTAAAGATTGAGATTTTGAAATTTTGTCGAAAAGTGTCGAATTTGTGAAAATTGATGAAAATAAGGTTTGAAACCTTGCCTTGGAAAACGTTGTATAAACGTACGGGTCATGTCGAAATTTCGTAAAAAGTTTATACTTAGAAAAAGGAAATGTACACTCTCGGGCCACTGGCGCAGGCACTGGGCCTTCAGCAGGACCTCTTGTTGCCTTTAATCTCACTCTTTCTCGTTCGGCTCTAATAGCCTCTTCAACTCCTTCTCGTACTAATTGGGTGACGGATTCGAGTGTCAAAGGAACTTCAGGGCTAATTTGAGTTGGATTGTTTTGAGATCTTCTCTTTGGAGGCATGGTTTGTCATGACACAAAGAAAATCATGGTGAGTACTCATACAATTATATGGTTATAATGTGTACAAATAGTCTTATCACAACATGAATTCAATAATCAACATCATACAAATAAAAGGAAGCACAACACAAGTAAAGATTAAAAGTAGTCATTTGCCATTCATCAAAAGAGTTAGTACATGTTTGCATTGTTACCAAAAATATGACTCACATCATTACAAGCATGGATACTAAGTCTACTAACCAACATGCTGGTTTAGTGATCACTACAACAAAATAAGAGTACTACAGATGAAACTTAACAACTATGGGTCACGTGGAGATCCACGGGACTTTAAGGGTTGTGAGTCTTTGGCCGCATCAGCATCATCATAGTCATCCTCTTGGGCAGCCATAGCAGCATCTCTAATCATCACATACGGATCATCCGTACGTGGTACAGAAGCAGAGGGAATAAGAGGCTCCTCTCAAAATCACCATCCCTTAGGTATATGTGGCCTAACTTGAGCCTCCTATTGGCTCAAACGCTTACCCCGACTACACTGTAACGTAAGTTCCTCGACTTGCTTACTTAAACCCTCTATCAACCTCATCCTATCAGAATAGTTAGTAGAAGCCTTGATCTCCTGACTGTTCATGCGAATATCATTTTCTTTGAACTTGTTTCTTATCTTGAACTTGGTGGTGTACCTCTTAAACATTTGTTTTTCTAGTTTAGTTATCCTACTGTGAATAGCCCTCAAATCACTAGGCCTAGGACCGGGTGGGAACACCTAAGAATTATCATCAAGAAGAGTTCATGTAGAAAAACTTTCTCCCACATGAAAATTTTGACCAAACTAAAACACTGGTGGTGGTGGCTCATCTGGATCACTAACCTCTGAATTATTCTCTTCATCATCAACCTTCATTTCCTCTTCCTCATCGTTACCTTCTTCTGGATCCTCTTCTGGATCCTCTTCATCATCAACCTCCATTTCCTCTTCCTCATCGTCACCTTCTTCTGGATCCTCTTCTGGATCCTCTTCATCATCTTCTTCTTCTTCTGGATCTTCTTCTGGGTCCTCTTCCAACAAACCATTATTATTATTTGGGATTTGCCCACCGACCCATGGTTGACCAAACCCGACAGGAGCAGTAGGGGCTTGACCCGGAATAGGTTCTTCTTCAGGAATGTTCTGATCGTCATTTTGAGGAGGTAAGTTTTCCATGATAATCTGTCATTACGGAAATAAATACGTATTTTTTTCTCTTCTTCCTGTTCGAGTAAACACTAACAATAATCACCAATTGAGCCATCAAATCTTCATCAAAACCACTCAATCATATACCAAATTGCTCCTAAAAATACCCTTAATCTTTCCCCTCAAAAAAATTCAACATGCAAGCACTTTTATAAATCTCTAATTTTTTTAAAGATTTGTGTTCTAGGGATTTAAGTGAATTTAAGGGTTAAATTAAAGCAAGGTTTGATCAAGGAAGTTGTGTATAAGTTTTGGGTAAATAAAAAAAATTAAGTTTTGGGTTTTCTTGCTCCCTAGTGTTCGGCCGAACACTAAACCACAAGGGTTTAGTGTTGTTAGATTTCCTTTGATTTCATTGTAAGCGCTATTACTCTTTTTTTATTATTTAATTTTCATAGTTACACAATATATGTACATGCATGTCAATTATTTGTAATTGGGAATCCATTGATTATAATGCATGTGTTGATTTTGAGCTTGGATGATGTTTGAGGTGATCTAGTATGGGGATTAGGTTAGTTTTAGGATTTGCGAAACTTGAATTGATGTTGAAGGGATTGAAAGATATCCATAGATTAGGGCAGAAAGTTTAGGCTTAAAATCGGCTGATTTAATGTGTGGTAAACTGAGATTTTAGTGATTAGAATTGTAGCGGTCGTTCTAATGATCGTTTTGGTATAAATTAGAGATTCTAACTCTTAAAAACGAGAAAGTTATGGCCGATTTTAATTAGAAAACCGTTTTGACAAATTTCAGAAAATGGCAGTTTTCATATCCGAATTTGGGTCAAATTTCGGATGTCATAACGCGGTCGTTTTAAAAGCTTTTATAGGTTTTCAGGACCCTAAAGTTATCTACTTCGAGTCTACTTTCCAACGAACTAGGCCTCGTCGATTTTCATGGTGTAAAAGTTAGTCAAAACCTTTGTACAAGATTAAGTGCTAAAACTGTGTTGGCTGTCCAGAATTTCGTTTGTAAAGATGCTGTGTGCAGGCGGGTCAAAACTTAATATTTTTGGACGAAATTTAATCTGGAGATTGTACATGATGTGTGTGACCTCCTGTATTTTTTTCAGATTTTTATAAAATGTTTAAGGGTGCCTGCTGTTGCCAAACTTTTGATAACTTTCTGCAGGCCTGTTTTAAACTAGTTATAGTGTGCTAGTATTTACGAAAGGTAAAACTTGCTTAGAATCTTTGGGGCAAACATAGTAGTAAGTCAATATACATAGGAACCTGGAGATGGAGTATAAGCAAGTGTTGAGGTTGTTTGGCAAGTCGTTAAGCGATAACTAGTTGCTAGTAAAACGGCGCAATTTTCAGAAAATGGATAACCAATGGAAATAAAAAGCGAAGTGTAGTCTCATGGATTCCTAATGTACGAATTGACATGCATATAACGTAATTACAATGAGTTGCATATTTTACATAATTGAATATTAATAATATATTATTATTATTAATAGGTCGCGGTTGAGATTTGTCATCGCCGCTTTTCTTCGTTACTCTCATCTTGGTATCTCCATTTTGGTGAGTTTCTCACATCCCCCTCTTTTTGCATATTTTAACTGTTTTGGGGTGGAAAGCATGATGTGTGGGTGTCTGAGGTCTGACAGATATCCTCGCCCCACGGTGTCTAGGTGGTGGTAGTGTAACATTAGTCTCGTCCTCCTCGAACGGTTTAGTCTCATCGGAACCCTTAGATGGCTCCTCCTCCTTAGTATCCTCATCCCCAGGCTCATGCTCCTCACTGGGATCCTCCTCGGGATCCTTGTCATCATCATCCTCGTCATCCTCGGGCTCATCTGGATAATTAATAGAATCCTCATCAGTATCCTCCTCCATCGAATCCGAGTCAGCAATGTATCCAGGTGACTCAGCAGTCGGTGAAGCGTCATCAGCATAAGGCTGACCTCGACCTGAATGTCATCATCTGATGCTACATGGTACTCCGGGTGCTCTGGCTCTAGAACGTATACCGGTACATGCTCGTCCAACTCTATAAGGTTAGGTATTTAAGCAAGCGACAGTGGTGGTGCCTGCCCTTGTTGGGAAACCTCCTCGTAGGGGTCCATCTCTGGAAGCTCGCCGACATTCACAAGTGGAATACCCCATTATGGTCCATTCGAATAAGAGGATATGGACGTATAGGTGACTGCAGACGATGCGTTTTTTGATGACATGGTTAATCTGTAACCATAATATAAACTCGTATAAGTATATTATATAAGACCAGCAGTAATATATGTAATATAATATTAACACATATATAACCTATGTAAGCACTTAGTATAATCAACTAATGCTAAAATGATGCATGACATGTAAGCATGTATACTAGATGCAAACTAGATGCAACACTACCCGTTTGCATGTATGTCCCTTTGAAAAACTTTTGAATGACACAATGTTTGAGAAACGGTTATAAACCAAGTAAAAACATTTAACCTGGTTCTTTATAACCTTGGCTCTGATACCAATATGTAACACCCCCAAAATGGTTCGCAGCGGAATATGATGTTCCGGGGGCGTTACTTCATAGATCAATAGCACAAGATATGAGAACGACCTCTAAAAGAGTCGTTTAAAAACTGATACATTGGATTTCATAAATGGTTTGTTACAAAAGCCCATAGGCTTAACTTGTTCAACTTGAGAAAGTAAAGATTTCACAACATAACAATATCCCAAAATGTAATGCACGTAAATCTTTATAGCGATATGACTTCAAAAGACGACCATCCAATGTACCCATGACTTGCACCTTATTGACCTGAGAAACATGTTTAAACTGTCAACAATAATGTTGGTGAATTTATAGGTTTATAAATTAAATGAAGCGGATAGCAAGATTTCCCTGTAATAAAGCAACGAATACAATATCACAAAAATGTATTACGATATGCACTAAGCTCATGACACTGAAGCTAAACAATGTATGTATATCAAATACATATAAATGATGGTGCCCAATGTAGATGTTCAACCCGTAACATCTATGAGTCCGAAATGGTATACGTTCGTCGTTTCCGGCCAACCGGTAAACTAGCAAGTGCTACTTGCCCGAACGGGGATGTTAATTCCCAAATAGATTTATTCATAACATTCGAGCTCACATAATGCAATTAACAGTTCATGATGATGGGCATAGTGGGTTATAGCTACTCAGGCAAACTCATAATATTTGAATTAAAATGTACTTGCATTCATTTTGTAAAACAAACATGATCTCATCCCCGAGATTTGATAAATGATTAAAAAGAGTAAGATGTGGACTATAAACTCACATCAAATAATGATAACGAAATAGCAAGGTAGTGGCACGAAAATCGATGCAAAAGACTTTATCCGCAACCTATATAAAAATAATACATATTTACTAAACGAAAAATAATAAACTAAATACTTGCAATCTCGCCCCTAGTGTGTGCTTGAGTTTGAGAAAATATTAATTGTTTAAAATGTGATTATTTATGAAGATTGGCCAAATGTATCGGGTCATAATTGTATAAAGGAAATTAACACAACAGATATTTGATGGATATTGTTTGTAGACACGGGATAACCCATATCAATCATATCTGCAGAAGATAGTCGATTTGCCTAGGATTCTAGATGATTACTTCAGAACGCATTAGGAACAAATGTGAAATTTGGGCACTTGCCTACCTCCCAGAAACAGATGGGCAGAGTAAGAGAACAATTTAGACCTTGGAAGACATGTTGCGGGCATGTGTGATTGATTTTGGTAAGAATTGGGATCGACATTTACCTCTAGTTGAGTTTTCTTATAATAACAGTTATCATGCGAGTATTAAAGCCGCGCCTTTCGAAGCACTCTACGGACAGAAGTGTAGATCTCCTATTTGTTAGAGTGTGGTTGGAGATAGCCAACTCACAGGGCCGAAGCTAGTTCAAGAAATGACGGAAAAGATTGTACAAATCAAAAACCGCTTATTGACCGCTCGTAGTCGTCAGAAGAGTTATGCTGATGTAAGGCGGAAACCGATGGAGTTTAGTGTAGGGGACATGGTCATGTTAAAGGTGTCGCCTTGGAAGGGCGTGATTCATTTTGGTAAAAGAGGAAAGTTAAGTCATCTGGTACATTAGACCGTTCAAGATAATCGAGAGGATTGGTAGGAGAGCTTACAAGTTAGAGTTACCTGAGAAAATCCGTGGGAATCATACGTACGTTCCAGGTCTTCTAATCTCAACAAAGGTTTGTTTGGGGATTGAGAATGTGATTATCCCGCTTGAAGAAAATTCAAATCGACGGATAAGTTGCACTTTATAGAGAACGGTTGAAAATTATGGATCATGAGTAAAGGACTCAATGCAAAGCCGTATCTCATCGTTAAAGTTTTTCACGTGAGGGAACAAGAGATTCTTTTTAGAGCAAATTATCCGCAATTATTCTCAGGACAAGAGAAAAAGTCGGAGTACGAGACATCGAGCACCGGGACGGCGCTTCTTAAGGAGGGAGGTGTAAACCCGTATTTGAAGGTTTCGCGATGTCACTACTTAATTTAAATTTATGATTAAATCTTAAATTTTTAATCATTCATTTTATTTTCTTAATCGATTTTTATTAAAATCGTTAATTTTAAAATCCTCGCGAATCTTACAATTTAAATTATCTGTTTTTATCAATCGAGAAACTAATGACTCCGTATACGGGCCTTGAGTGACAAATTATTTTTATTTTTGTATTTTACGTTTTCCTCGTGTTTTATATTGTACCTAGACGAAAATCATGATTTAGGAAAAAGTGTCAGACTAAGAAAGGTTATTAGGCTCGAGAAGTATAGGTTATGTAGCGTTAGGCACAATGGCCAAAGCCACTTCTTATCCCCCTTGTTGTGCGTCGGCAGACCCAAGCACAAACCCCTTATATATCCAATTTTTTTATTAGCTTGATTCATTAAACTACCAATCCAAGAATAAGGCCCAACTTCAAATCCACTACTCCCCCTTATATCTCCAAACGACACACACACAGCTTTAAAAACAAGAAAACTACGATAACTTCTTTCTGCTCTTCTCTTTGGTTCGACACAAACAGCCCCCAAAACCACTCCATTATTCTCAAAACTCCACCAAATCTCCTCCAATCAACCCTAAATCACTTCAATAATAAACCCTAATTATCCCTCATCTATAAAACTCAATCATGCATGTGTTTGAGAAGTAGTAATTTTTGAAGATCATCAAATTCTAGGGTTTTTATTTGATTGAGGGCTTTAGTGATATCAAGGAATGAATTAGGAGTGAATGTGATAGAGATTGAAGCAAGAAAATCAATCAAGAGTGTTTGGTTTTGGTGTTGGATTTTCGGCAGCCCTCAAACACCACTTAGGTGTTGTGATTGATCATTCTCTTCTCTCCTTTTGTGTGGTAAATTTCTTCTTAAAACCATAACTTGTTAATTTATTTTTTTGAAGAATGCATGTTCTTGATTTTTATAATTATGATCATGCATGTATTTTTTTTTGAATTTGATTTTAGTGGTTAGTGTTTGTGGGTTTACATGCGTTATAGGATTGATTGCATTTAAAGTATTTTGGGGCCTTTATGTGATGGCTTAATTGAGGATTTACCTTGTTTGCCAAATTTTTAGTCTATAGCTGCTGAGAAAATTGTATATTTGGATAGAGGGAGCCTTAATCTTCAATGTGCGAATTGGATACTCCCGTATCGATTCCGTATGAGAAAGTTATGGTCATTTTACGTTAAGAGGTAAATTCTTGAGTTGCTGTTGGGAAACATGTTTTTCTCCAGAATTTTGTATAGTAGGTCAAGGTTTTAAAGATTGGTTGGATGCTAGACATCATGATATAACTCCTCCAATTGAACCAACCTCATTTCTATTTTAGTTTAGGATTTATGACTAAAACGGCAAAACTAAGAAATTCAGTTAATAATCTGGTTTGACCTTTAGTTAGTAAAAGTTTAATTCCCGTTGATTGGTAAAGGAGTTGAATGATTGGCTTAATGATTTGAAAACTAGATTCATGTGGTTTTCCAGGGGTGAAAACCTCACCTTCATGTCTTTTATGAAATGAGATATATGGTCCTGTTATCATGGCTAATTTCTGTAAAAGGAAGTTTTCTATTTTGAGTTAGCGATAGTAATTTGTCCTTTTCTAAAAATTGGTAAACAATTGGAATATGAGGCTTGATGTTCTGGAAATTAGACTTCAAGGCCTTTCCAGGGGTGAAAGCCTCATGGCTATATCTTTTATGGTTTAGGATTTATGCTCTCTTGAAAATGGCTAAAATCAAAAAATTGGCTTTTACGTCTAGGATTGGAAAAATGAAAGGTATAACCATGTAAGATTGAGATCGGAATTAAGGGGCGAGACTTAGTAGATGTTTATTTTGATATGATAAAAGGGTAGACAACATGAGACTTTATAAAAACACTTTGGTTTAGTCGTGGTGCAATATTGTTCTTATTTAGGATTTTATTAACTAGTCTTATATAACTATTCTATTATAATGATATTATGTATCATTCTAAGTTGTGACTTGCTTTATAGGTCACGACTAATCTTTGGAGTCATCTTCGCATACCAGGTTTCTCGTTCGACTATCTACGTACAGTGAGTTCATAGCCTCGCCTTTCTACCTTTAAATATTTTATTAAACCCCGCGAGGGAGATACATGCTTGCTTTGAAAATATAAACACAAGTTGTTTTTAGTATGCTGGACCCGATTACATATTGATTTCATTAAGTAGCTATTGCCAAAAGAGCCTAATTTCATGAATCGTCAATTGCGTATGATGGGTGAACGCTTGTACAAGTAAATAGATCTATTGGGTTTGAAAGCCATGTCCGGGGGTATGTATCCTTAAGAGAACACCCATTCAACGGACAATTTGTATTCAAATATTACTACTTCTCAAACACATGCATGATTGAGTTTTATAGATGAGGGATAATTAGGGTTTATTATTGAAGTGATTTAGGGTTGATTGGAAGAGATTTGGTGGAGTTTTGAGAATGATGGAGTGGTTTTGGGGGCTGTTTGTGTCGAACCAGAGAGAAGAGCAGAAAGAAGTTATAGTTTTCTTGTTTTTGAAGCTATGTGTGTGTTGTTGGAGATATAAGGGGGGTAGTGGATTTGAAGTTGGGCCTTATTCTTGGATTGGTAGTTTAATGGATCAAGTTAATAAAAAAAATTGTATATATAAGGGGTGTGGGCTTGGGTCTGCTGACGCACAACAATGGGGAAAGAAAGTGGGCTTTGGCCCATTTATGCCTAACTAGCAATACCTATAATTCTCGAACCTAATAACCTTTTCTAGTTCGGCACTTTTTCCTAAATCGTGATTTTCGTCTAGGTGCAATATAAAACACGAGGAAAATGTAAAATACAAAAATAAAAATAATTTGGCACTCAAGGCCCGAATACGGAGTCATTGGTTTCTCGATTGATAAAAACGGATAATTTAAATTGTAAGATTCGCGAGGGTTTTAAAATTAACAATTTTAATAAAAATCGATTAAGAAAGTGAAATGAATGATTAAAATTTAAGATTTATTTATAAACTTAAATTAAGTAGTGACCTTAATTACGGGGTTTTACATCCTCCCCTCCTTAATGACTCCAAAGATTAGTTGAGACCTATAAAGCAAGTCGCGACTTAGAATGATATATGATATCATTATAATAGAATAATTATACAATACTAGTTAATAAAATCCGAAACAAGAACATTATTGCACCAAGAATAAACCAAAGTGTTTTTATAAAGTCTAATGATGTCTAACCTGTGGTCATATCAAAATAAACATCTACTAATTCTCACCCCTTAATTCCTATCTAAATCATACATGGTCATACTTTTCATTTTTCCAAACCTAGACGTAAAAGCTAATTTTCCGATTTTAGTCATTTTCAAGGGAGCATAAATCCTAAACCATAAAAGATATAGCCATGAGGCTTTCACCCTTGGAAAGGGCTTGGAGTCTACTTTCCATAAAATCAAGCCTCATATCCCAATTGTTTACCAATATTTATAAAAGGTCAAATTACTATCGCTAACTCAAAACAGAAAACACGCTATTGCAGAATTCAGTCACAATCATAGGACCATATATCTTATTCCATAAAAGATATGAAGGTAAGGTTTTCACCCCTGTAAAACCACATGAATCTAGTTTTCAAAACATTAAGCCAATCATTTAACTCATTTACCAATCACCTGGAATTAAACGTTTACTAACTGAAGGTCAAACCAGATTATTAACTAAATTTCTTAGTTTTGCCGTTTTAGTCATAAATCCTAAACTAAAATAGAAATGAGGTTGGTTCCAATTGGAGGAGTTAGCTCATGATGTCTAGCATCCAACCAAGCTTAAAAATCTTGGCCTACTGTACAAAATTATGGAGAAATATATGTTTCCCAACAGCAACTCCAGAATTGACCTCCTAACGTAAAATGACCATAACTTTCTCATACGGAATCGATACGGGAGTATCCAATTCGCACATTGAAGCTTAAGACTCCCTCTATCCAAATATGCAATTTTCTCAGTAGCTATAGACTAAAAATTTGGAGAACAAGCTCCGTTTACCTGCTGTCCCAAAACAGTCCGCAAATTCCTATTCTAAATCAATCAATAACACATCTAAACCTCAATTGAGCCATCACAAGGCCAAAATACTTCAATGCAATCTATCCCATAACCATTATACCTCACATACACTAACTTACCAAGATCAATTGAAAAAAATACATGCATGATCATAATCATAAAAATCAAGAACATGCCTTCTCCAAAAAAAAATTAACAAGTTAGGGTTTTAAGAAGAGATTTACCACACAAAAGGAGAGAAGAGAATGATCAATCACAACACCTAAGTGGTGTTTGTGGGCTGCCAAAAATCAACACCAAAACCCAACACTTAACTTGATTTTATTGCTTCAATCTCTATCACAATTGTTTCTAATTCATTCCTTGATAAACCTAGAGCCCTCAATATAATTAAAAACCCTAGAATTTGATGATCTTCAAGATCTTTGCTTTCTTTAAATCACTTGCATGATGGAGTTTTATAGATGAGGGATAATTAGGGTTTGGTTTTTACATGATGGAGTTCTATGGAGATTTGAAGATGATAAGGCTGGAGTTGATGTTGTTGTTGTCGAACCAGGGAGAAAGAGAAAAAGAATTAGGATAGTTTTCTTATGGTTTATCTGTGTGTGTGTTTTTTTAATTAGATTAGGTGAATATATATAAGGGTTAAGTATATTACCTTAAATCATATATAAACCAAACCCTAATTATCCCTCATCTATAAAACTCAATCATGCAAGTGATTTAAAGAAAGCAAAAGATTTGAAAGATCATCCAATTCTAGGGTTTGTATGTATATTGAGGGCTCTAGGTTTATCAAGGAATGAATTAGAAACAATTGTGATAGAGATTGAAGCAATAAAATCAAGTTAAGTGTTGGATTTTGGTGTTGATTTTTGGCAGCCCACAAACACCACTTAGGTGTTGTGATTGATCATTCTCTTCTCTCCTTTTGTGTGGTAAATCTCTTCTTAAAACCCTAACTTGTTAATTTTTTTTTGGAGAAGGCATGTTCTTGATTTTTATGATTATGATCATGCATGTATTAGGTATAATGGTTATGGGATAGATTCCATTGAAGTATTTTGGCCTTGTGATGGCTCAATTGAGGTTTAGATGTGTTATAGATTGATTTAGAATAGGAATTTACGGACTGTTTTGGGACAGCTGGTAAACGGAGCTTGTTCTCTAAATTTTTAGTCTATAGCTACTGATAAAATTTCATATTTGGATAGAAGGAGTCTTAAGCTTCAATGTGCGAATTGGATACTCCCGTATCGATTCCGTATGAGAAAGTTATGGTCATTTTACGTTAGGAGGTCAATTCTGGAGTTGCTGTTGGGAAACATGTTTTTCTCCAGAATTTTGTACAGTAGGTCAAGGTTTTAAAGCTTGGTTAGATGCTAGACATCATGAGCTAACTCCTCCAATTGGAACCAACCTCATTTCTATTTTAGTTTAGGATTTATGACTAAAACGGCAAAACTAAGAAATTCAGTTAATAATCTGGTTTGACCTTCAGTTAGTAAAAGTTTAATTCCCGTTGATTGGTAAATGAGTTGAATGATTGGCTTAATGTTTTGAAAACTAGATTCATGTGGTTTTCCAAGGGTGAAAACCTCACCTTCATATCTTTTATGGAATAAGATATATGGTCCTATGATTGTGACTAAATTCTGCAAAAGGGAGTTTTCTGTTTTGAGTTAGCGATAGTAATTTGACCTTTTATAAATATTGGTAAACAATTGGGATATGAGGCTTGATGTTATGGAAAGTAGACTTCAAGGCCTTTCCAGGGGTGAAAGCCTCATGGCTATATCTTTTATGGTTTAGGATTTATGCTCCCTTGAAAATGACTAAAATTAGAAAATTGGCTTTTACGTCTAGGTTTGGAAAAATGAAAAGTATGACCATGTATGATTGAAGTAGGAATTAAGAGGCGAGACTTAGTAGATGTTTATTTTGATATGACCATAGGTTAGACATCATTAGACTTTATAAAAACACTTTGGTTTAGTCTTGGTGCAATATTGTTCTTGTTTCGGATTTTATTAACTAGTATTGTATAACTATTCTATTATAATGATATCATATATTATTCTAAGTCGTGACTTGCTTTATAGGTCTTGACTAATCTTTGGATTCATCTTCTCATACTTGGTTTCTTATTCGATCATCCACTTACGGTGAGTTCATAGCCTCGCCTTTACTACTTTAAATGTTTTATTAAAAATCCGTGAGGGGGATACATGCTTGTTTTACTAAATTAAACACAAATTGTTTTCGGTATGCTGGACCCAAATTGTATGCTTAATGCTTGAGTACCTATTGCTAAAGACCCTAATATCGTGAACCGTTAACTACCTGTAATGGGTAGACGCTATGGTAATAAATAGGCCTATGGGGTGACTCCCCGTCCGGGGTATGAATCCTTTTGGAACACCCACTATAACGGATATATTACTTGAGATGAAATAGGTATATAACAATAGTACCTAACCTAATGGGGCAAACTTTATAGTATCTCGTCAAAGGTTTCGGTGTCACGAGCTCAATGCAATTATATATAAAACTTGTTTGCGCCACAAGTTTTTCGATGATTAAAAATATTTGTGTTCTAATGTTTACTCTTATAAACCTATGGATTCACTCAACATTATTGTTGACTTTTTAGCATGTTTATCTCAGGTAATCAAAGCTAAGGACTTGGAGCTTGGAACGAGGATGAAGTTGCGCTTAAAAACTGATTTTGCTAAATCACTTATTTTCCATTCCTCAAAACAATGTTTTTACGGTTGTTTGGCGTTTCAAACTTGTTTTATAAAATTGTCTTTATGTTGGGACAACGTTTGCACTCTGATCTTTACATTTTGGAATGGAACATGTTAATAACGTCTCTTTTCGAGTCGTATAAATGGAACTAGGTTTTATAACGTCTCTTTTGAGTCGTTCTTGGTAATTTATGCGTAATTGAGCTATGATTTAACACCCAATGTTGGTTCCGTTGCGTGTAAATTTGGGGGTGTTAAAGATTGGTATCAGAGCATAGCAACGCTCAAAAGAAATGAGTGTAAGGAGTTAATCGATCAACAAAATGAACGTAAAGAGTCGTTTGATATAGGCTGAACTTAGGAGTTGAATTTTTGGTGGTAATAAACGTCTGAGCGTAAGTAAGTAAATTAGTGGATTAGAAATTCCATCATCTTCTGAGAACCGATGGAGAAACGTTTAGAATTTGAGGCGGTGATTCGTGATTTTCTTCCAAAGATGTTTTCTGACGATCTGCTGGTACTTCCATCACCTCGACAAATCGAATTTATAATCGACTCGATGACAAATTGCACTTTATTGAAGAACCGATAGAAATAATAAACCGTGAGGCGAAGCAACGTAAACCAAGTCGTATTCCCATAGTCAAGGTTCGATGTAACTCGCGGCGAGGTCCGGAGTTCACATGGGAAGGAGAAGATTACTTCATGAGCAAATGTCCGCATCTATTCTCGAGTAAGAATACGACAAGTAAGAAGAGACGAGCGCCGGGACGTCGCTCCTAAAAGGAGGGAAAGATGTAAAACCCCGTATTTAAGGTCACTACTAATTTTCAACTTATATTTAATTTTCTAAATTTCTAAAATGTTACTTTTTACTATTTCATCGTTTTATATATAAAAATCGTCAATTTTAAGTAAAAGCGCTAAGATTTAAAATTGACGATTTTTATTTAAAACGACAAAATATTAAAAAGTAAAATTTTATGAACTTGGAAAATTAAATATAAGTTGAAATTTATAGTGACCTTAAATACGGGGTTTTACAGATACCCAAAGGACATAAATAAGCTGAGCATAATCAAATAAGCCAAAGAAATAAGCTAGAAAAGCAAAGTGAAAATGACAGCTACACAACTTTTGTTTTTGGCTTTTTGGAATTTGATACAGATTTGAACTTATTTTTAAAGACTCAATAAGCAAAAACTAAATTAAGAAAACTTAAAACAGATTAAAACCATAACTCAATAAGCAAAATTAAACTAAACATAAGCTAATAATAAAAACTCTCAATAAGACACATGATACATGATAGTTTATGAACTAGCATACTTTAGGATTTGATAAAACACACTCAAAAACTGAACAAAAAACTTAATCAACCCTTATGAAAACTATATTTAAGACTAATTTTGAGCTTATAAAAACTGACTTAATCCTAACAATGAACCTAACAGTCTTAACTTAAGTTAAGACTGCTTATGCCAAACACCCCTATAAACTTTTAAAAACCGCATTTTAAGCTAAGATAAACCTTATTAGCTTCATATTGCTTTAACTAGATTAAGGAAATAAAAAACACTATAACAACTAAAGACAATTAAGCTAAAAACTTAAGAGAATAAGCATTAAGCAATAGACTAAACTAAAAAGCTATTTTGGATTTTCTAAGACAGTTTTAATCAAAACAATATAAAAGCTAAAAACAAATTATTAAAAGCTTTAAACTAAATCAAATAAGCAATAATAAGACATATTAAGCAAAGATTAAGCAGAAATAAGCAGATTAATAAGCTGAATAGAAAATTAAGCTAAAAAGTAGAAGTGAACATACCATTCTCCTTTGCTTAAACAAGGAGTAATTATGCTCTTAGAGCTATTCTACAAGCTCCAGCTTGTTAAAAACAAGCTGGTAAAAGTCCAATAAGCCCATCCATGTTTGGCTTATCATCCATATTAGGCAATCCACAATAAGCAACGGTAATTTGAGTGAATTTAGAATGAAAACAGCTTATCTAGCATAAGCTATGATTTAGCTTAACTAGATAAGGACTTAAGGAAGAAATAAGAGCTTTATAAAACTTTAAAACATGATTCAGCTTAAGATGCATTAAGGTAAAAAAAGAATCAAAACAGAATTTAAATAAAAACTTAAATTTTATTAATCATAAACTGAGTACAAGGTTTAAAGGAAATTGCATTAAAGTAAAGACTAATAGCTTTAAAAAGCTAAACTTACACTACTCGAAGCTAACCTACACTAGATTTCTTTTGCACTATGTGATTGAGCCTCCTTTTATAGATGAGGGGAGAAAGATCCAGAACCTCAGGAGCGTCTCATAAGCTTCATTCCAAGCCCTTAGATCTTGACCAATACCCACGTAATCATTTAGAGCCCTTGGATCTAGTACACGTCCCATCAACCAATCACAACACTTGGGATTGCCAGCGTGGCTTAGTAGGTGTTAGAGGGTGTCAGGTTCTTTCTAGAAGGTTAGGAGCGTATGGGTGAGATTGGGTTTTACCTTGGTTGCGTTGTGGGTGAGTTTAAGAGGGAAAGGGCTGAAAGAGATGGTGAATAGTAATTTTGATCGGGTGTGTGTTATAACATTGATTTGGGTCAGGTTCTAAGAAAAGTGGTGTTGGGCTTGGATTTGATATTTGGACCAAGGAAATGGGTTAAAGGGTTTAAACGGTTTTGGATTTTAAACATATAAAAGGCTTAAGGTTTTATAGATAGCATGTTAATGGGCTGACTCGGCCTATTAAAATGGGAACAGGTTGGCCCATTAAGGATGTCTATGCCTTCGGCTTTGATTTCTCACGCTCTTTCCTTTCTCGTGCTTGGTTTTGTTCGTTTTACTTCTTTTTTGTCCATTTTTGACATATCATGTTACCTGCACAATGCATTTTGACAAAACACACATATACAATGTATTTTTCATGTATTTTTGGTCTTTTAAGCTTATTTTACTAAGGAAAAAAGATATGTGATTAAACACATATCAAAAATCCCCCATACTAAGCTATTGCCGTGTCCTCACGCAATGTCATAAATACACACTTAGAAAACAAAAAATTTCAACCCCCTTAGACTAATTACCTTGAAAAGTAGCTAAGTGTTCATCTAAGGGGATTAAGAAATCATTAGTTTTGAAAAGCTCCTCGTTTTACCATTTTTATGCATTTATTATTATCATTCATACAAGTTAAGATGCTAACACCACTCATAAATGCTAATTGTGTATGCATAGCTACTTTCCGCTCCCTTATTCCTAAATCCTCTAAGGGTTTTATTCTTATTATTAGCGACATATAAATTAAATTCGTATTCATATAAAGTAAACCCGGTTTAGACCATAATTAGTTTGAAATCCTTTCCTAAAGAGACGATATGGTGAGAATAAGGTCCACATTAAAGTTCTAATTTTGCACGATTTAGGGGTTATCCTTTTTATTTCATCCGTAACAACTCAACTATGAGTCCAGAGACGGAGGCTTTATTTAGATAACCCTAGAGTTGAAATTTGGCTTTATTATTATTATTACAACATTATTAAACCTCGGTCCTTTAAACAACTGCCACATCGGTATGCGAGCCGACCATGGTCCAGGAGTCTTATTTCGACCTCAAAGATCCTCGACCTTTTTTAAGGCTTCAACATCGGCAGCGAACCGACCAGATGCAACAAACTTTTATCAGTCTCGGATTATTATTCTCACTATGGGCCTTCTTTTGAAGACTGCCACATCAGTTGTGAGCCGGCAAGAGGCAATAAACTTTTATCAGCCCACAGTTTTTATTATTATTATTATTACCTCCACCCTTTAAACGACTATCACATCAGTTGTGAGCCGGCAAGAGGTAGTGGTCTTATTTCGGCTTCGGTTTA
>BQNB010138348.1:0-17719 GCA_026074375.1 Tanacetum coccineum | reverse complement strand
GAATTGTTTTGGTTAATATAAGTAGTAGTATTATATATTATTATTTATATATACTACAAAGAATCAATCAGTGGCTTTGGGCGAATTTGGAGTGGAAAGGTTAGCTAATTATTTACATGAAGACACGCTGGTTTGGTTGCTAAGCCAAGACTCGGACGAAGATATACAAACTCTACACAACTCTACATCAATCTCTTTCTTTTTCTTTTCTATTTTTCTCTTTTTTTGAATAACATAATACATCACAACATGGGGTTTATAACACGTACCCCTACACTTGAGCTTTTACATGCTCGATATTTACAATCTAACTAATGACCCGATTTGAGGTGGATCAAAATAACATGGAGATCATCTAACAAACATATGGGGGTATTGACTTAACTTTTCTTCCCCATTCTTCCGCGAAATAAATACTACCATAAATCCCAATCATCCCAAAACAGTATTTACAAGGATAAGGACTTAGCAACCGTGTACTCAATAATTAACTTGGGTTAAAACAATAATGTACTAAAAGCGAGTACATACAAGGTAGGCTAAGGCGATTTGGGTGTAACGATTGGTGTAAGGGTGAACAATGTTCTTCATTAATAGTCCGGCTTAACCAGAAAATTACGAGAACCATGAAAAAGGATAGGCTCAGAGGGTTGTACTAGGGGTATCCTACACTAAAGATGAGTGCATGGCAAGGGTGTGGGATAATTATATGATTGGTGTGACCATCTGATGACATCAAATAACGTCACTTTTATAGCATCATTTATCCCATGTATATAACCCATTTTGTGTAATTATTGCAAAGAATTGTTACTTAATTGTTTATATTTGTTATTTGCAGTAATTATCGAGTATTTGGCAAAAGATGGAGATAAGGACGTGGATAGGTAGTTAAGTGGTAAAGCTGGTGACTTAGGATTACACATAACATCCTGTTTTCATAGGTAGTTAAGTGGGCGTGGACTACTAGTATATGAATTTCCATTAAACGGTAAGTTGGTAAAGCCTCTATGAGTCAGGATTCAATATAATCACCAATATAGTTTCCTAAATAAATTATAATCAACGGTGTGAGCTTTATGTTAGGTTAATTGTGACACGATTAACTAGCAACAAACCTCGAGTCTAGGGAGAAGATTCACCTAACTTTGAAATGATATATACCACCAACGAATTAATACAATCATTGCACGAATAGACAATCAAGACATATTATTAGATTAAACTGGCTAATACGTTTCCCTAATATTTGACCTCTTCCCTATCTTTTGTTAATCACTTGTGTGCGTTATTTGTCATCACTTTAGGATAATTAGAACTAAACTCGTGCCAATCTCTCAGGCTGAAACCCCCCCTTTTTGCGTTAGTTTAGGTTTAATTAGAATAATTAGGTTAGATTAGTACTAAACCTAGGTAAATAAAATACTAGTAGAATTAAGAGTTAATTTTCACTCTCAGTGATCGACACCCTGCTTACCAACGAAGCTACATCCGATCAGGTACACTGCCCGTTAGAGTGTTGTTTTTAGGTATAGTCGGCATAAAATAAATAGTAAAACTTGATACATAAAATAACACCTACACGACGACACATCAAGTTTTTGGCGCCGTTGCCGGGGAGTGCGATTGTTTAATTTCTTGTTTTTATTGGTATTTTTTTAGTATAAATTTAGTTTTGTTTTTCTACTGTCTGCTGTCAGTTATCGATACGGCGTATCCATTTTTTGTGAATACAACATATTCGATATCAAACATCAATACGGTGTATCCAGTTTACTGAATACGACGTATCGACTGTCTGATACCTCAACAGTTTTAGTTAGCTTTTTCGTTTAGTTTTCTAGAATAGTTTTACTTCGAATTATGTCTTTTTTTCATGTACCGTTTTCGGGGTGCCTCCTTACCCGTTCAATTACCCGACAAAGAGGTTGCCTATTGAAGAAATATTGGATAAATTCATTGATGAAGGAAAACGTGGGCATGAGGAGATGTAAATATTTATTAAAGAGTTTAGAACCACCAACGAGCTTTTGTTAAAAGAACGAAGCAACTAATTGAGTGAGCTGACGATCGAGGTGAGCGAATTGTCAAAGGTTACGAGTAATGTTTTGATTCCTGTTGATAGAAATAATGCCTAAAAATATTATTAATATTTTTCACATCTTTACGTTTTGATAATCACAAAATATTAAAACGTTCAATGTAAAATTAAACGTAAACAAGTAATTAGTAGTAAATTTTTATTTCGAAAATTATATCACTTAAAGTTATGAATAAATAAATGCTTAATGCATTTTATGATCAAAGAAAATTTTTATTCAACCTCACACTTTTATAAAATGTTGTAAACAATTTTATAAGCATTACATAACATTTTCTACAATTAAAAGAAATGTTTTATACAAAATAAACATTTTAAAATTCAAATTTTCAGACCTAAAATGGCTAGAAAGTTCCATAAAATTCCCCCTACACAAAAGGACAAACTGGGGAGCGCCCAGTCTAGGGCGGCCCCCTTAAATACACGGGCGGCCCCTTTATCTTTAAGGGGACCGCCCACCTATTTAAGGGGATCGCCCATAGGTAGACGCCCCTCCAGAATGTCCTATAAATACTGGACTATTCCCACTATTTTTTAACCTTTTGCCACTCATTTTTCTGATCAAAAACAGCCCACATCTCATTAAATCCCTTGATCATTTAAATCATAAAGCTTGTTTCTAATTGATCCATGCTCATTTCCTCAAGTACAAAAGTAGAATACTTCCTACCATCAAGTTGAAGAGTATTACACTTTGTGTGTTGTTGCAACCTTTATTGCATCCATATCTAACTTGTAAATCATTTGTAAATCTTGTAAGTTGTGTAGTTGTTAGATCTTTGGTGATGTTTGAAGTATAGCTAGATCTTGGTTATCTTTCCCTAGTAGTGTTAGTTAGGTGTGATTTAGTAGTGGCTTGTGAAGTAGTGTGTGAAGAAAACTAAGGTTGTGAAGAATTGTGTAAATAGTGTCAAGTCGTGAAACAAAGTTGTGTAGGGAAGTGTGGTATATTGGTTCTAGCTAAGATGTAGAACTTCGACATCTAGCCTTAGTGTCGGAAATCAAGATAAGCGAAAGTTGTGTAAGGTTTTCTCCGCCATAAGGGAGCTTGTTGACATAGTGAAGAAAACTCTCGAGTTAGGTGCTCGAGGAGTGGAGTAGGGCGAAGAGGTGCTTCGTTGCCGAACCACTATAAATCCTCGCGTTGTTCTGTGGTGTGATTGTTCTTAACTCTTATCTCTTGTCTTACATTATGTTCTTTATTGTCTAATAATGGTTTGATAAGTATATAGTTCATATTATGCAAGTGTTGTTTTCACATAAATGTTAACACTAGAATTTTTACAAACACTTTAAAACCTTAAATTAAAAAGCGGTAAACTATTCAACCCCCCTTCTAGTTTTCCATAACGAGCATAGTGGCCTTTTTCATTGCAGTTATAACACTAAACATTTGCCTTTCCTGGAGTTGACTCAGTTCGTGGAACACGCTGAACAATCTGATTACTTTCATCATTCCTATTTCCTACATTAAATGCATGATTCTTGTTTTGTCTCCCTGCATTCCTGTTACCATTTCCACCATAACCTGCATTCTTGGTTTGTATGTCAACTCTACCATCCTGAATCACAGCTTCATTTCTTGTGTTTGATGAAGTACGAAGACGATTATTGGTAGGTGTGGAGAACTTCAGAGTGATTTCTCGAGCTAATAACATCATGGCAGTTGTAAGCTTGTCTTCTTGAGAACCCCCATGTAACTCCCCTTGATATTCATCTTCATAATCAACAACGGATGAAGGATGTGTGACATAGTATGGTTGTGGTGAATAAGAAGAATTTGCATGAGATTGTGATGAAGAAGCATTTGAATGAGCAAGAAGGGCTAATGGATCATGATTCTTGGCAACTTTCTTTGCTTTGGATGTTATAACATGTGGTTCAAATTGTACTAAGGAATCATACAGCTCATCATATGAAACTACATCTCCTGTTTGATTGTAATGAACCATGGTAACATATTTGCTCCACTCGGGTTGCAAGCAATAGAGAAACTTGTTGTTGATTGACACTGTAATAGGACGAACATTATTATGATCCATAATATTCACCAATGTTGTCAATCTTTCATACATAGATTCTAGCGATTCTCCTTCCTTTGCTACAAATTTATCAAACTCATCTGTGAGTCGTTGTGATGTTGTTCACAGGATAGTAACGTCAGAACCAAACATCAACCTTTTGATTTGTTCCCCAATACCTAAGCATTTTTTACCACGAATCCACTGTATTGTGAGATATCATTAGGTATTGCTTGAAGAAGATAATTCATTAACTTTCACTCAGCAATGTATTGCTTCTTATTACCCTCAATTATTTTGGACAATGATTCAAGTATCTGCTCATTAGTATTGTCTGGATTAGGAATCATTGGCCTCTTATAAGGTCCTTTCTCAATTGAACGCCACATCCGCTCCCCCTCTTAGAGCTTGTTGTCCAGAAACCTTCTGAACCCACTCTCCCATGGAATATAATTCCCTTTCTCAAGCATTGGAGGTCTTTCATTAGCTCCTGAGTCAGCGGAGTTTTGTTGATTTAAAGTAGCATTTTTGTGTCGAATGTGTACAATTGCAATAAAAACTTGATCGTTTAAGGATAAAGTCTTGTAATCGTGAAATCAACGAGCAATTACAACTTTGTCTTGTATTACAACACCTTGAATGATATAACCTTGAAGAATCTAAACCTTGATTCGTTATGAAAGTCTAGGTAACAATAAGCTTTTATACGAAAGCTCAATTTTTCAAGATTAGAAGATACGAACCTCTTAAACTGTGTTACGAAACCCAATATTATGAGATACGAAACCTATGAAACAGTGTTACGAAACCCAGCGATGTGTTACAATCCCTCTGAAACAGGTGTTTGTAGTCATATTGGACAATGGTTCAAGTATTTGTTTCTTAGTGTCGTCTGGATTAGGAATCATTGGCCTCTCATAAGGTCCATTTAGTATTGAGTTCCACATCCGCTCCCCGTCTTTAAGCTTATTATCTAGAAACCTTCTGAACCTACTTTCTCATGGAATATAATTCCCTCTCTCAAGCATTGGAGGTCTATCATTAGCTCATGAGTCTGCTAAAGTTTGTTGATTTAAAATAGACATGTTGTATCAAATGATTACAATGCAAACTTGGATCATTTTGGAGATAAAGTCTTGTAATCGTGAAGTTAGCGAGCAATTACAACCTTGTCTTGTATTACAATGAAGTAACCTTGAAGAAACTAAACCTTGATTTGTTACGAAAGTCTAAGTAACACGTAAGCCTTGTTACGAAAGCTTAATTTTCAAAAATTAAAAGATACAAAACCTCTTAAACTGTGTTACGAAACCGAAAGTATAAGATACGAAACCTGTGAAACAGTGCTACGAAACCCACCAATTGTGTTACGAAACCTTTGAAATTGTATTAAAAAACCTAGTGAATGTGTTACAAAACCTCTGAAACAGTTTATGAAACCCCAAAACTGTGTTACGAAACCTTTTCCAATGAGATACGAAACCTTCCAATATGAAAACAATGTTACGAAACCAAAACTATGATACGAAAGCTCAAAACTGAAATACGAAAGTTGTTTTCCCACCAAAAAACAGTTAATTTCTTGCTTATAAAAGCTATCAAATCTATATTTTTCGATCAAGTTCAATCTAAAACACGTATTTTTCGTAATCTAGATATTAAACCTACAATTCGATGATTACGAAAGCTATTATTCTGCGTTTTAAGATCAAAAACTCATCAAATCATAAATATAATCCTTACGAAACCTACTGTTCATCAATACGAAAGCTTTTAGATCGAAAATTCTCACGGTTAAGCTTGATTTGATTCGCGAAACACACACTAGATCTCTCCCGGTGATAGATACCACTTGTTATATGTCATGTTTGCATAGTAGTAATCATACGAAAGTGTTAAAATAGAGGAGAGGAGCTAAAGAGTATTTTTTTTTATCATTTTCTAAATTTTCATTTCAAAGGGAAAATAGAAATAGGAAGGAGAAGTGAATTACAAAATGTAAAGTCTTGTATAAATACCCCTCCTAGATGTGTATTTATACTTATTGCTAATCCTATTTTATTTTCTTAACTTTAGTCAAACCTTGGTCAACTTTACTTAACTTTGACCAATATAGACTTTATTACATTATAATTACTAATAAAACTATAAAACTAATCAAAAACTATACAAAGACCAATTCATATAATAATAAACACTTTTCTTGAACCTAACAACGCGTTTTCTATATTTTGTGGAAAATAAATCTCCTCCTTTTTTTACAAATCTGAAAACACAAAATGAGGAAACTTTATCTCCAACTAAACGCACCCTTGTTTGAATGTAAAAACAGTTATGCTATTTAAAAAAAGCAAAAACAAATAAGCAATCCCAAACTCCCTAGTTAGTGACAACTTCCAAAGATGGAGGATTTTATTTATATTTTTTTCACATTGACATTCTTTTGGCGCATAGTATAAAAAAATATGTGAGCAGTGAGTTGTTAACGTTAGTGATTTTAAGGCTCGTTTAACAAACTACTAGTGGCTCTATCTTTTTTTACAATGTTTGTTTTCTAACGTTTCATTAAGTATTATTCAAATGATTCTAGAGTTTGGAGGATACACAATTGCTATTGTTTAAAGAAATAAATCATGTCATTGTTATTTTGTAAATTAAGAGATTTATTTGTACTATCATATTATTGCCTAGAACACATAGAATAAAAGCAACCAGTGAGGAAAATTTGTCTGGATATATTTTAGTGGTATTAGGAGGATACTAAAAGCATCTTCAATGCATTATGGAATTCTTCATTGTGTCAACACTTAGTTTCTCGATCCAGAAATGACACGATCACCAAAATAATATGTCACAAAGTCAGACTCTATCTTGGGCGTGGCTACGCAAGGATCCCATCATCTCATCAAGTGACCTCCAAATTATTAACTCAATCAGAATTGAGGAATAGATCTTTTTAACTATATCCACCTCATAATGTGTCCATCGTAATACCCAATATGACCTTTTATGACTACCGATTTACCAATAGCCATTCTAAGTAAAACTAATTACTCCTTAATATAGTGCTATATATCTCAAGTCTAAGGATAGAAAGACTCAACCATGTATAAACTCACTCTTCGATTACAATCCATGATGTAAATTCACGAACGAAACGAGGACGAGAAATCACCAAGTGCACTAAAAAATACAACAAACATAATTTTTAGGGACCGGGTGCATTTAAGAAAAATCAAGATTTTTTTAACAAAATTAACACTACGACACAAATATCCATGGGTGTCGCAGGTACCCCCGAGACACCCCCTGGTTCTGTCCCCAGAAGACTTAATGACTTTCATAATCAATAATCTAAACTTATTTATATTTGATTTTTCCTTTCGTATGACATTTTGACTAATTTGTGAATCTTATAAATGCACATTTAGTAAGCACAGACCAGAGCATATTGTTCCTTGTTTCAATATCAACATTCTCGGAGGGTTTTGCATTGCATCACTCAGTCTATGATTTTTATCTTCAAATACCAGATATGACATAACATATGTATTGACCCGGTGTCTATCATAGTTTTGAAAAAAGATTTTATTTCTTTTAACCCTTACACTAACTTGCTTTTTCTTGTCTTTTAGCCTGCTCATTCTTTAACTCCATCCCTGATGCGGTCGTCATGAAGACTTCTACAAGAAGCTTTACAACTCCCTAGGCAGGGTACCTAACTGTTGTAGTGTAGTATAGGCAAGACACGGGGGTTGTTATCGTTCTCTAGGAGAATATGCGTTAGTAAAGGTCTTAATTGAATGTAGCTAAGAACTAGAGGTTGAGAGAAGATTATTTTTGTGTTTTTATATTTTATGAAAGCAATTTAAATCTCAGGTTTTTGTGCGAGAGGGTAATCGTGTGATTAGATGTGTTTTATTTTTTTGTGTTTTTTTATTGTATGGGATGAAAGCTAAAATAGCATATTTTTATTTATTGCTTGGTGTGTTGTAAGGGGGGGGGGGGGGGTGGGTGGGGGGGGGGGTGGTGGGAGGGTGTTTTTGGGTTTAGTTTTGGCTTGGGGTTTGCGCGGTTGGGGGTTTTGGGGGGGTGGGGGGGGGGTGGGGTTTCGTCGTTGGGTTTCGTTTGGTTGCAGTATTTTGTTGAGGGGAAGAAATTTTAGTTTCATGATGAGGGTGTGAATAGTGTTTGTTTTCTTTTTTTCATTTTTTTACTATACTTTAATCATGTATATGATCCTTCGGGTATAGCTTTCTCCTATCGCTATTGCCTTGGCACACTTGTAATGTATTATGTATGGTACTATTCTTATTGAATTGCAATTACACAAAAATAAACGACGGGTGTCCTTCTACGATTAATAACTTCTCGTGTGCAACGCGACAGGTAAGGTAGTTTAGTTGTGTTTTAGGCAGCAATATAGGTTTTGTTATGCACATCTATTACTTGGCCTTAGTCTAGATTTATAACGCGTTTGTATTTATACCTAATGGGGGGGGTGGATCGTCCTCACTATCGAACTCACTTTTGGGGGGTGGTTTTGATTTTTGGGTTGGTAGGGTGGTGTGTGTATGTTGGATGTAGACACCGTTTCCTCGTGGGGGGTTGGTGGTAGGGTTGACCGGGTCGCGAGCTTTATATGTCTCTTAAGATTCTCAACGAATTAGGGGTAAAATAGACAGTAGAAGAAGCGCAAGTTTATTTGCACACACATCACATCAACAAGATGCAGAGTAGATGTGAATGCAAGCAGAAGCAGATTGCATACCATGTTAAAGAAAGATCGTAATTTACAATTCATAGTTTTATTAATAAGCAAACACTTTTAAAACATCTTATCCTAGCATATGTTTAAGATTAGAAGAAGCATATTGAAAGAGCATATAAATTTTATTTATATAACACTATAAGGGGGGACTTTATGGACCCAGATTGAATAGATAGAGATTAAAAAGTACTTTCACTATGATTGAATCAAAGCAATTTAGGGATTAGTGATAGTATAGAAAGGGTTGGGAAAATCCCTTAAAATACCTACCAAAATCTGGGGGTTTACCGTATTTTATACACCTCTCACGTTTCTCCAAACAACAAACCCTAAACCCTAATTCTTCTATTCAAAAAGTGTGGTGTATATGTAAAACATTTAAATTAAGTTTTGTCAGTTTTTTGTATATATAGAATTCAGGGGAAGCAACGGTTGTGTTTTTCTTTGGCGCTTTTTTCACAGGATGTCGTCCTGGTCCGTCACATGCTGTAAGTTGGGGTTGTATTTTGGTTTTTGGCTGGGTGGTCTTCATAATCTTTGACGGTTATATACTGACGCGGGTTTTGTTGTGGTGTTTTTTAGTTGTGTCTCTATTCTTTTAGACCGGCGTCCCATCTGCTTGTTCCAGACTCGTGCAGGTTGTAGGCTGTCAGGCGGGCCTCTGGAGGTGTCGTTTGTGGAGAGGGGAGGGTTGTTTGCGGATGATAGGAGGATATACGCGGGGAGCTGCGTAATGGAAAGGCAGGGGAGGCACATTTGTGTTGGGAACATTTTTTTCTGGAAGGGGTGGGCATAAATGTGGGTGGACTATTGGCGGTATATGAAATATATATTTTGGCATTTTTATTGTGTATTTAAATTTAATTATTTATATATATAAAATTCTTTTTTATTTTGTTACGAAGTGGGGGGGGGTTGTGGTTATGAGGTAAATTTGTTATTTTTTGTTTGTATTGTTTATTTTTTTTTTTTTTTTTGATTGTTTTAATTAGTTATTAAAGCACCATATTTAAGACTTTTTTGCCATGTTATTAAGGTATTTATAAAATACCCTATTAAAAAGTGGTTGTTTTAGGTTAAATGTTTTGTGTTATAAAATTACACCTTCATCAACATGACACCTCTACACTTGGGATTTGCTTTTTTTGCCCTCAAGAAAAAATAAGACTTGTCTACTCTTAATCAGATTCATATCTAGGGGCATTTGGATCATTTCTCTTTTAAAGGCTTCATGTGCATAAAACAATTAGACTTCTAACTTAGAAGGCACGGGGGAGAAGAAAATGGTGGGGAAAAAAATTACACTTGTTGAACCTACCTACAAATATGGGTGGGTTGGATGGTTATTCTAGCTCTTTCTCTCTCGGGGTTTGGAGTAGTGAGTTGGTTGGTTGTGGTTTCTCTCTCTCTCTCTCGGTGTATAATGAATTATAACAATATGGAAATCAAAAATTTAACACTCATTACCTAGTCATAGCATATAAGTTACTATAGGCTTGATAAAGGATCAAACCTCCACCGCTAGCGTAAGTACTAATAGTTACCATCAAAGAGGACTTTAAAGGGTTGTGATGTGTAATTATGTAGGATACTGTGAAGATCGTTTTAGAACTCATCTAGGATCTATAATATATGAAAATAACAAAGTATGTTGTTGCGCAATGGAATTTAAACAAATACGATGTTATTTAACAAGGTTTTAAATTCATACAAGCCCCAATTCTATTTGATCAATATAGAATGGTTACCTAACTGTAACAGGGTCAAAGATACTTTGACCTTGAGGCTAAACCACACATAGACGTCTACATCATTAAAACACATACGTTTTTGGTGCACACAAACAATGTCTATGGATCTCTTTATATATAGAGTCCATAAGACTTACAAAGGAAATCTAATTGTATTAGGAAACTAAATCTTTCCTAATATTCGATCTTTATCTTTTAAGGAAGTCTTCTAGAATTCTCCATCTTTGTAAAATTCAACATTGGACGATTTAGACCCTCTTGTTTCATTCTTTTGTCATTCTTGTTTTATTTTTTTGTATCATCAAATCAATAATTCCTAACAACCTTCCCCTATTTGATGATGACAAAACAAACAGTAAACTGATTCCAAGATGATCCATAGTAGCTTAATCTTCAGCAATCTTCATCTTCAAATCTGATCTTCCATGAATGAAACAATCTTCCCCTTAACTTAAGATTTCCTTTGAACTTTTTGATACTTCTTCAACACACTCAAGTCATCAACTCTTGTTCCATGCCATGCCACCACACTTAATAAGTTGCAAATCATATCATCACTGTAACATCTTCCCCTTTTTGTCATTATCCATTAGGGGACAGTGAACATATGCAACTTTGATCTTTACAACTACAAATCATATATTAAACTTCTAATCCAAGCTTGCCAATGTCTCAAATTACCCCTCCATGACGCATAATAAGAATAATGAATTCAAGCAGTAGAAACTTAAACTAGCAGTAGTAATAATGACTTAGCAGTAGTAAGAATCAAAACCTTCCCCTCAAGTGGTGCATGTAACATATCCAAATGGTTAAACACTTTATCATATGCTTCCCCTGAAACCAATATGTTAACCATCTCTTATTCTGTTGGCTCTTTGTAATGACTACTGATGGAGAAAACTCAGTATTACAAACTTGATGCTGAAGTAAAATAACCCAAACTTGTGTCTTATGTCTTGTACTATCCACGTGACTCTAAACTCATACTGTAATTCCTTGAAGTATAAGTAGACCTCAATCTCTTGACAAAATCCTCATTTATCCTCAATTAAATGAGACACTGAGCACTACAACGTAACTCCTTTAAGTGATAGCAAATGTGCGCATTTGAGCACCAAAAGTTTGTAGATCACACATTGCTAGATTTGACAAGTCTTCGTCAACAAAGTTTTAAGTTCAAACAAGTTATCTTCAAAGTCATTATCCAACCAACCTCGACTTTAAGATATGATAAGAACACTTACTTGTGAAACTCCACTTCAACATCAAATGAATAATAAAGTATTATCCTCGTAATTACTTCTTGTAATTAATCCCAAAAATATCCTTTAAATGTTTAGAACCAAACTGTTGTAAACCCTAGCAGCATTAACCAATAGTAGTAACTTCGAAACCCTAGCAGTAGTAACTGCTTTAAACCTAGCAGTAGAAACTCTTGAATTACTACTGTTAACTAACCTGCTTTTATTACCCTAGAAGCAGAAACTTAATACTGGCAGCATTAAGTTACATTGGCAGCATTAAAAATATACTAGCAACATTAAGTTATGTTTGAAACCCTAGCAACAGTAACTGCTTAAAACTTCTGGCAGTAGTAACTTCAATGACACTTCCCTATTTGTATCCATGAAGCAGCACTAATAGATTTCATCCAAAGACCACGAATCAGCAACACTAATACTACTATCTCTAACCAGAAGTTATTATTATGGGAACAAATACAAACCTTAGCAAATGAACGTCTAATCCAATCAGCATCATGATCTTCCTGTTTACTTCTTTTATGTTTGTATTTATTCTTCACTATTTGTTTCCTTTTTGGAACACGGATGACCAGAAAACAACATCCTGCTTTCTTCTTCAGTGATTGACACTTAGGGTTTTAGGAATAATTTTTTTGGAACGGTAATGCTACCAAATCAATGATAACCATGATGATTCACAAACATGATCCCAAACGCAGCTGTTTTAGTGAATGAAAACATATCGACATATTCGAAATCCTAATAACAATGAATCCCTTGTCGATAATATGGTCTTGAAACAACCTTCAACAACCTAAATCCTTATTGCTTGAATTACCTGAAGTCGTGTACCTAATGATCATACTTTCTGCTTACCGAATTAGGGTTTGGTGTAAACCCTAATATTACTGAATTAACCAATTACCAGATTTAAAAAAGAATAAGAAACTCAAAACCCTTATATTTAAAAAAAACATTGTAGATCCTAGATCAAGAGCCACATGGCTCTGATACCAATTGTGAAGATCGTTTAGAACTCATCTAGGATCTATAATAACAAAGTTTGTTGATGCGCAACGAAATTTAAACCAAGAACAATGTTATTTACAAGGTTTTACATTCATACAAGCCCCGATTCTATTTGATCAAAATAGAACGTTTTACCTAACTATAACAAGGATCAAAGACACTAACTGTAACATGGTCAAAGATACTTTGACCTTGAGGCTAAACCACACATAAACGTCTACATCATTAAAACACATACGTTTTTAGTGCACACAATCACACAGACAAACAATGTCTATGGATCTCTTTATATATAGAGTCCATAAGACTTACAAAGGAAATCTAATTGTATTAGGAAACTAAATCTTTTCCTAATCTTTGATATTTTTCTTTTAAGGAAGTCTTCTAGAATCCTCCATCATTTGTAGAATTCAATAATGTCGAATTAGTCCTTTGTGTTTCATTCTTTTGTATCATTCTTTTTGTATCATTTTCTTTGTATCATCAAATCAATAAATCCCAATAGTACTTTTTTCAGATTTGACTAATAAAATTGCGTGCAGGAAATTTCTCATTAAAAACTGTAGAAACTATAAGAGGGGTTGAATAGTTTTTATCGTTTTAAAATAAAACTTAGATTATCGACTTATGTGAACTCAAGATATATACACAAGTGTATATGATAGCGATGCAATAAGTAAATAAGTAATCTACAAAATATAAACAAGTAAACATAAGAAAGATCAAACCGATGACACAATGACTTATAGTGGTTCGGCTACGAAGCTCCTCTTCGCCCTACTCCTCTCCCTAAGTACCCAACTTGAGAATTATCTTCACTATGTCAACAAGCTCCCTTTAGGAGGAGAAAATCATACACGTCGCTTACACTTTTTCCGGTACTAAGCTAAATACCGAGTTCTACTTTGAGATAGAACCAATCTAACACACTATGTATATTGTGGCCTAAATACTAACCTGTCTTACATATATAATACACACAACACACAACACAAGATATACAAGATGAATGATTATCACAAAAGTAATGACACAACTAAACTATTAACACTTGAAGCTTGACATCTTCGTAAGTGTTCTTCACTAAAGAGTGGAATGAGTTGATCACTTATAATGGATTATGTAACAAGTATAATGATCAAAGAATATAAAAGATAAAAGATGTATGTGAAAAATATTTGTCAAGCGTTGTTTAAAATGAAAGCTTAAGGTTGCTATTTATAGGCAAGCCTTTGAAATTCAAATCTGTCCCAGACAGCTGGTTCGTGCGACTCACGGATCCACCATATGCTGGATCCGTCTCGTGTATTAGGTAGATCCGTGGGTGGAGTTGGGACATGATTTGTCATTTTGTGATTAACCCCAAATCTATACAAAATATTGTTTTTTACTTAATAAAACTAGTTTATTAGATTCTTCTAGAGCAAAATATTTCTTATCACCAATATGGAAAGATTTTCTAGATTTGCAAAGATTTGGAAAGATTGTTTCCATTTATGGTTAATCTTATTTTGTCTTACATGATTAATACAACTAGCTTATTGATATTTGCTAAAACACACATCTTTTATACCTCGTAAAACACTATAAAAAGCACTAAAAATACTAAAATATGCTTAATTATATTTCAAATATGTTTGTTTGATATTTTTATGTCTTAATGCCATATTCATACCTTAAGTGATTGTCGTCGTCAAGTAAACTTTCGAACTAAATAATTGTTTACGTAAACTTTTACGTAGTATGACATTATATTTGATTATATCATATACATGATAGATCATTAAATATAATATCGTTTTGCTTCTAGCGAAAATTTTGTATTAACAGTTAATGGCATCATTAACTGTTGAACTTGCGAGTTATAAGGAACAAGTTGAATGTATGAATAGACAGCCAGGTGTTGAATTAACTAAAGAGAACAAAAAAATTGATGAAACAGTTAAGAATAATTATCACTGACCGTAACATTAAGGTATAATCTTTGAAAAAGGAACTTCATTCTGTGAAAATGCAACTTAACTCTAGCATTAACCATAAGAAGTCAATGGTAGAAGAAGTTACGACTTTGAAAAAGGATTTTAAACAGAAAGAAAACAAATACCTTAAAGATTTTTTGGACATGAAAGCCTTAAATGAAAAAGTTGAGGATACATTATTCAAACAAGATTAGTCTCTTTAAACAGTTCACATGTTATGTAAACCTAAACCTTATTATGATGAAAAGAAAAAGGTAGCAATAGGCTACAAAAGTCCTTTATATCTCAGCCGTGCAAAGCAAGTTCAACCTGCTCTCTATAATGGTCACGAGTTAGTCAAGACCAATCATACCCGCGTTGTTGTGCATGACTCAGAGGATACTCTTGATATTGTTGAGAAAACTAGAATAGGAATGCTTGAGAAAATGAAAAGCACTTTGTGGGTAGATAGTAAGATTAATATTACACCCCCAGATTACTCAAAAGAGAATTATCTTGCTACTTTTACCCGACAGAGACAGTTGACCCCAGAACAGATATTTTGGTCCTCAGATCTTGAAGAAATAACACCGAAACCAATTTTAAAAATGACGGTGTATCCACCAAATACACCTGCAAGGCTTGTCACAGATTTCTTTCCACCAAAAAGCTCAAGTGAAAATTAAATTATAACTTATACACTTTTTTTCGGACTTTGACAAATCTATGTTAAAATGAGAATTACCCCTACTGGCTTACAGAAGGGGAAAGAGGTTGGAACAAACAAAAAGAATATACTTTATAAGGTTAATTCCATTTTTCAAAAAGCTTAAAGAAATTTTGAGGGATTTCCAAAAGGGCTCTCACCAAAGAAAGAAAAGTTAAAGAAATGAAGCATTTTTGAACAAATAGATGCTGATGTCTTGACAAAATGATGTAGAAAAGAAAAGTGCTGAAATTGAGAGAAAAAATATTCTCATTGAAAATGAGAACCTAATTGTTGATTTCTTGTCCAAGGAAGTGTTTTATACTGTAACAAATTATGTGCTTACTGTATCTAGATTTTCTTAAATGCATGATGCTTAGACTGTAATATAAGCATGTAATGCCGAACTTAAAGCTGAGATTTCTAAATTAAGATGTAAGATTCAAAAAGATGATCACAGTGAAATGATAAAACGGTTTTCCAATCTTGAGGTTGAACACCTAGATTTATAATTGAAGTATCAACATCTTAAAGAAAGTTTTGGAAACAAGAAATCAAAACATCTTTGGAGGTTCTTGCATTTGATTCAGTTTTTGTAATCGGCAAACTAAAAGAACAACTTCAAGGAAGGGGCAATACGATTAGAGAATTGAAGGAGAAAAAATCTCAAATGAAAGAAAAACATAGTAAGCCAGATCTCAGTCTTGCCTTTAAGGCCTTAGATTCTCAAAACAAAGAATTAACTAAACATGTCACTGCTCTTCAAGAACAAAATGAGCTTTTTAAGACAGAGAATACAAAAATAAAGTAGCATTACAAGGTATTGTATGATTCTATTAAGATAACGCGTGCTAAAACCATTGAAAAGACAACTTCTTTGTTAACTAAAATTGAGAATCTCAAGGCTCAGATAAAAGGGAAAATGAAATGCGTCACAATGGATACTGTGAAACCAAAAGTTCTTGCCCCTGGTATGTATGCAATCGATGTTGAACCAATCCCCCCCCTCACAATAGGAACAATAGGGAAGTTAATCAAGATTATCTCAAACACCATAAGGAAAGTTTTGAAACACTTCGTGAGATTATAGAAGAGGCTAGATCTAAAAATCCATTAGATAATGCACTTCACTCTGCCTACGTTTACACTAAAAGATCTCAGAAATTGTTAGAATATGTGATTGACACTTGTCCGAAAGAATTCAGTAAAAGAGATAAAAAGGTTGCTATTGTCCCTTTAACTAGGAAAAAGCAAGTTACTTTAAATGAAACATGTGAAACTTTAACTAATAACACACAGAAACATGTAAAGCAACAGAAAATGCAAAAGACTAATGTCCCTGTGATTCCTTCTACAGGAGTAAACAGTTCCACTAAAGCTAGCGGATCAAAGCCTAAGAGCAATACAAAGAAAAATATGGTCTTGTCGGCTAAAAGTGACAACAAGATGAAAGTAAAAGATCACCCTAGGAACAATAAGTCTAGTTTGAAAAAAGCGAATCGTGTTGATTCTATTATTAGCTCTAAGCATGCTGTAATTAATTCAAATTCTAAAGTTGTTTGCAAGACATGTAATAAATGCTTAATTTATGCAAATCATGATATGTGTGTTGTTAAATATTTGAATTCTGCTAATGCGTCCCCCACTGTGAAAAAGGTTTTGAGCAAAGTTAAGCAAGTTTGAAAAGTAAAAGGAAAATTGTTTACTAATGTTGGTTATTAATGAAAGCCCACTAGAAAGAAATTCACTTTAGGAGAAGAGTGCCCTTTAACTAGGTTGACTCAATCCAAAGTAGTGCATTTACAGCAACATGAAAATGTTAGTACTAGTGAAAATGTGATCACTGAGATATTAAGTAACACTTCTCAGAAACCATTAACTAGATACAAACTTAGAAACAAACAGGACAAAGCAATTTCCACTAGCATTCCTACTACAGATAAGACACAGACATTTGATGCTTTTGTGAAATATACTGATGTTTCTGCTAACCAACCGGACCCCAACAGAAATTAGGGATCCAACATTCCAAACTCTCCATCTTCGTTTATTTTTAAATGCAGGTCATACAGATCGTCCTTTGGTATTTGGACTCAGGTTGCTCAAAAATATGACGGGGAATCGCTTACAGCTCA
>BQNB010138347.1:0-17719 GCA_026074375.1 Tanacetum coccineum | reverse complement strand
GTACTTTAGTGCTTATTTTTAAGCACTCAAACAGAACATTATGACAATAAGCCCTACACCTACTTAAAGCCTATCCTAAAAACTACTTAAAACAGCAGCGATAAAACATTTTGAAATACAAATAAGCAGAGAAAAATATAAATTAAAAGACTACTTATGCTGTTTTTTATGTTTTTGGATTTTCTTTAAAAAGTTAAAATAAGTTATGGCTGACTTTATAAAGCTAATGACAACTAAATTTTAGCCTAAAAAAACAACTTTAAACAGAAATTAAGCAAAGATTTTAAGCTATAAGTTAAGAATTTTCAAATAAGCTATTAACTAAAACTGAATACCAAACAGTCCTTAAGACAACTTTTAAGCTAACTTTCTAATAAGCAGATGGAACCTTGTAGTAATCTAACTTATACTAGATTTAACTATAACCTATAGGCTACTAAAATCAACTTTTGAAATCTATTTTAAAACTCAAATGCTTAATGAGAAAGCTCCTTTAAAATTGCTTAATTACCCAGTACTTACTGAGTTTTTCTTTTAGCTTGAAAAGACAAAATGCTTATTTTGAGCTTAAAAACAGATAGATTAATGACCTTTTAAAAAGAAAATAAGCTAAAGCTAATTAAGATTGACCTAAAAACTACTTGTGTTTTTAAAATCAAGACCTACAAACTAAAATTACCTTCTGATTTTTAATCCTAAAAATGGCTGTTTGTCTACTTTTGTTACATGATGCAATTGACAACTATTGTTACATGATGCAATTGACACAATATCTAACAACAAAACATATAATACTTCAAATGCTAGACCTAATAGACTAGCTTTCTAAAATAATAAAACACCAAAGTGAGTGAAAACAAGTAAACTAAAATCAGCTTCAAACTCTATTTGAGCTTATAAAGGAACTAAAATCTCAACCTTTTCTATTGTCACGACTCACAAATTCTATTAGCCTAACTTATTTAAAACAACTTTAACCTACAAGTATCTTAATCACTTTCCTTATAAACCCTCAAATGATGTTTTAAATCAAATTAAAGGACCAAAAAGTGTCTAGCAGTACTAACTTAAGTTAGTACTGCTTGACCCAAACACCCCTTTAAGTTGCTAAATCTCATTTTTAGCTTATAATTTTGAGAATTTAAGCACAAAACTTTAATACCAATATTTAGACAGCTAAAATCAGACTTAATGAGTAGATTTCAACAATCAAATAAGCCAGATCAATAAGCTACTTAACTATGCTATTACTTTTTTATTTTTCACGTTTTTAAAGAAATAACAAGCATATTAAGTTTTATAAACTACAATTAGATAAAATAAGCATTTAACATTTATAAAAAGCAACATAAGCTATAATATTCAACAGCAATAAGCATGTGATAAGCAGTATTAAGCCAATTTGCAATATTAATACAAAAAAGTTATTGAGAACTTACATAAGCCACCTGGCACAAAACAAGGCTATAAATGCTCATTTGAGCTAGTCAATTAGCACCAACTTATCAAGCGTGATAAGATGTAGAGTCCTGGAAAGTCCTATCTTGATTGACTTCCCTATCCTTAAAAGTTGTGGTAAATTTGTCATTGTGGTAATTTGAGAGTATATTAAGCCATTTAAGCTTTTCTTAAGCTTGAATTAGTATTTTACAGCTAGCTTATGAGTAATATGAGCAATCTTATATAGCTATCCTTAAACCACATTGCTTTTTATGAGCAATTCTAAGTAAAAGATAATTTTAGCACTAGTTTTACTAAGGGAATGCAAATCTTTATTGATGAAAAACAGTTACCAAGGCGTTTTAAATGATAATTACAAGGTTAAACACAATAAGCTAAAAAATTACAATCAGCTATCACTAAACTACTCCTAAATTACAGATCGATGATTTTTGTGTGAGTGAGGATGTCTCGTATTAATTGCCAGATATATAATGCTTTCTATGTCTTTTTTCCCCAAGTTTGTTTAGACGCTCCTCTTATACACCAAACCCTCCATTCTTTCCAATCATTAGATCCCTCTTGAAGCCAGTACTATTCTAGAATTCTAATTCACACAGATCGCCATACTGGTCACTCCCATCTTTTATCTCTGAGCATGTGTGCCTTTTATTTGCACTAGTTTTATGCAAAATTCTTTCACTTTGGTGTGTTTGTTGGCGAATCCACGCGTCCATTCCCCCTTGCATAGCTTGTCAATCAATGCTCTCAGTGCCCGTATTCTTTGCTGAGTCAGTCAGCTTCGGTACTTGGGAATTTCATTTGCCACCCATAAGGGAGTGGGTAAATTTCATTTAAAATTGAGTTAACTGCCAGAGGATGGGAATGGGGAAACGGGTAAACAGTAAAACCTGTTTTTCCCGCCCCCTTTTCTATTCGTTTGTGTTTGACCTGGAGTAAAGGGGTGGTTGACTGGGCTCCGGGGAATTGGGTTTGGGCTACAGGTTTATGATTTGGGCTTGGTTTAGGGATTTCGGGTTTTATTATAAAGAGTAAACGACCGTTAACTAAAGAACGTAACGGTGTTTATCAATTTAGGGCTTATGTGAAATTGTTTTAACATTAAGCTCAGATTGGGTATTTTGAGGTTTTTTGGCATTTTGTGTGGTTGACCAGGGGGGTTGTCTTTGTTGACCTTTTGCTAGAAACTTCGGCTTCTTGGAGCACTCAATCCGTTCCCTGTTCCTGTTTGTCCGGTTTTGACCGTTTTCTTATGATTTTTGCATTATCTGTTCCTACACATTCACAAATAACAAAATACACAAATACAAGCATATTTTTGCACGTTTTGATCATTTAAAGGTCATTTTTGGTATACAAAAGATATGTGATTTCTCACATATCAAAATTCCCCAAACTAATTGATTGCCGTGTCCTCACGCAATGTTATATGCCCTAAAACCAAATACCTCAAAACTAATCATTTGAAAAGTAGCAAAGTCTTTAGTGGGGAGAGTTAAGAAATCACAAGTTTTAAAACAGCCGATTTTCCCATTTTTCAAAACCTTTTCCATTTTTATGATGATTTTTTTATATGAAAACTAACTAGAATATTCTGACTTTCGTTATTTCCATAACCGTTAGGGATCATAGAACAAGATGCATTTCGATCCGAGAATGCCCCAAAAAGGATAAATTCATCGTCCCCGTTTTCCATCTTGCTCCAAACAAGCTTAAAATGAAATCCCGCTAAATATCAGTTTAAAATGATAACACTACTCAATAATTTGCAACTTTTGAACTTTTCACTCCCGATAATTATTATATCTTGGGTAAATGTGCTATTTTGAATTTCAACCGTGAATCAACGTTTTGCAAAATTCTATGTTTCACGTTCCACCCGAGAATATATAGATTTGAAAAGCGAGATCATCCCATGTAGCGACTTTCGTTCGGCACATCCTCAACCTTGCGGCTAAGGTGACCAAGGCTTTTTTACACACACCCACAGAGACTAGTAAGGGACTCACGGGCTTATGTTTTTCAAAAATCTCTCATGTTTCCCGTTTACACAAAAAAACATATAAAAAATAGTCAAAAAGTATTCAAGAAGTATATTCAATTTAACAAAAGGAGATCTATTTATTAATTTCAAACTTAATATTAACATAACATTTATCAATTTAACCCTTCGACCATTTAGAAGGCTAGCAAACATCGGTGTAGAACCGGCAAGATGCGACAAACTTATCAGTCTCCGGATTTTTCTTTATTCTTACTATTCGGGCTTACTCTTTAGAAGACTACCACTTCGTTATGTGCGAGCCGACAAGAGGTTAGTACAAACTTTTATCAGTCCCATAATTTTTATTATAAAAATAATATATACATTATATATAAATATATATATATATATATATATATATATATATTTATATATATATAAATAATATAATATTTTACTTATTTTAGAGAAGACTTCTTTTTGAAAAATTCAAGATAATTTTGAACTAAACTAAAATTTTGCTATACACTACAAAAAATTGTTGAATTAAGTTTAATCTCCAAAAAACATGCACAGATGATTAGTCCGGTACTATGATACTTATAGGAGAAAAAGCCACAAATTACATACATGAGCTCTTAAGATTTCTAAATAATCCTTGTTTAGCATCCCACACAACTAACTCTATCATTTGTTCGGTTCTTCGAGAATTTCCGCGACTACACTTAGCCCTAAAAGTTTAAGGAAACAAGCTAGCAGCTCAACACGCTTGATCGGGTAAAATTTATTCTTATTCTACCTAGTAGGAAAGTCAAAATTATGACAAAACACTTATTTTATTTTTGAAAATTTTATATTTTTTTTCATATTTTTAAAATTTTAGCACGGGAAAATGGGTACTGAGAACACCGGTCCAGAAGGAAGGTAAGGTAAGATCATATCGAAGATACACTACCCCATACTAAAATTAAACATTATCCTTAATGTTTCCTAGCCTAAGACTTAAAAACCCCATACTGAAACTCAAAAAGTCGAATGCATAATCCAAGCGTGAAGAAAGTATTACAAAAAAACTCAAGGCGTTGTAATCAAGTAAATGCAACGAGATTAAATGTTAGTCGATAATAATTCTTTAGGATATCAGGATTTCCCAAACTAATGGCAAGCAAAGGATAGGAAGCTCGAGTGGACCAGGACAAAACACCGAACACGAGAGTCTTCAAAAATTTTGGGTCCATCCTACAAAAAATCACAAGTACAAACAACAAGAATCGAAAGAGTACAAGCCTCCTCACATCACAATAGAAATAATAAGAAGATAGAAGGATAGCAGGAGTCTTGTTTAATGTTTATTGTAATACTACACAACTTTTTTAATGCTGGCCTCCACAAGCGCTCTTGTTTTTGGAAACTAGAGTCACATATGCTAGACTCGATCCCGAATTCATTCGTCCTTGGAGAAAGTGGTGCGAGATCCTGACTACCTGGGTGGTAAGTCCCTCCGAAAATAATGCTCACACGATACCATTCACCTTAAAGTTTGGACCATCAGGTTGAGATCCCTCGATGGTTTCCATATGGAAAACTTTGTGATAGGTGAAAGGTCCTTACCAACGAGTTTTAGCTTCCCGAGAATACTTTAGACGAGAGGTTGAAGAGTAAAACTGAAGCACCAACATTGTAAAATGAGGTTTATTTCTTAGTGAGATCTTCAAAAGTCGTGAAGCCCTATCTTCGTCCTTTGCTTTATAAAATCAAAGAATTCCATAAGATTGATCACGAAGCTCATAAGTAACATTAAGCTTGAATCCAACCTAGGGAGATCACCCGCTATTTTAAGACAAAATTAGCATGTTTTCAAAGCCCAATATGACTTTATGCTCTAACGTTGATAGGTAAATGGCAAGACTTTCCGGTACACAACTTTTAGAGTCGTTAAACCAATCGGTGTCTTAAAAGCGGTAAGAAATGCCCATAAAGCATCATCTAGTTTGTCGAACCACGAGTCACGGTTTTCTCCAACTGTTCTTTCTAGAATACGTTTCAAACCGCGATTAGACACCTCCACTTGACCGGTCGTTTGAGGGTTATAAGCGGTAGCAAAACGATGAGTGGACCCTCAAGACAGATTCTACGAATCAATTTAGCAAATTGATCATTACAAAAATAGGTCCCACGATCGCTTATAATACCTCTAGGTGTTCCGAATCGGGCAAAAAGTGATTTCAAAAACTTAACTACAACTCGAGCATCAATTGTGGGGAGCGCCTTTGATTCCACCCACTTCGAAAGATAGTCAACGGCTACGAGGATGTATTTATTCCCTCGTGAAGACGGAAATGGTCCCATAAAATCGATACCCCATACATCAAAGATTTCACAAACTTGAATAACGTTTTGAGGCATCTCATCTCTTTGTGAAATTTTGCCTTGTCTTTGACACATATCACAAGATTTGATCATAATATGGGCATCTCGATATATGGTCGGCCAAAAGAAACTGGCACCAAATACTTTTCGAGCGGTGAGATTGGCACTATGATGGCCCCCGGTGGGTCCTTCATGACAAGCTTTGAGGATACCATTAGCTTCTTGCCTATGCACGCATCGTCGAATGATTTGATCCGCACAAATACGAAAAAGATATGGATCGTCCCAGAAGTAATGTTTAACGTCCTTGAAAAATTTCTTCTTTTGTTGAGTCGTCATTCCTTTGATGATAAAATTCCCCGCATGGAAATTTGCATAGTCCGCAAACCATGGGGTACTTCCGCATGTTAGAATTACCACCAAAAGAGCCCTCTAAAGGAAAATGTTCATTTATTCTTTATTTCTAACACACCTTTGTGAGGATTCTCAAGGCCTAGCTAAATGATCGCCGAGAGGTTCTCACGTTCCTTTTTTATCATCGATGATGAATATCAAATTATTGTAGAGATTAACCCATCGAAGCCACCTCAGCTTGGCATCTTTGCTTTATCATAAGGTAGTTTAAAAAGCTAGTGACCGTATAACTATGCTTTTAGATAAGACAAGATATGCCCGAAACTTTTCAAAAGCATACACTACGGCAAGCATTTCTTTCTCCGTCGTAGTGTAATGAATTTGAGCTTCGGTCATTGTCTTACTAGCGTAATGTATAGGCTGAAAATATTTTAACTTTCGTTGTCCTAAAACTGCACCAATCGCGAAATCACTTGCATCACACATAAGTTCGAAAGGTAGGTTCTAATCTGGGACAACTAAGATCGGAGCTTCGGTAAGCTTCTTTTTAAGAGTCTCGAAAGCATCAATACAATCCTTATAAAACACAAACGGGTGTTTTCTTCTCAAGAAGGTGAGTCATCGGTCTAGCAATTTTGGAAAAGTCTTGGATAAAACGTCAGTAAAAACCCGCATGACCTAGGAAACTCCTAACACCTTTTACGGTAGTCGGGTGAGGTAGCTTAGCGATAACATCGACTTTAGCACGATCGACCTCAATTCCCGACTTTGAAATTTTATGTCCTAACACAATTCCTTCTCTACACATAAAGTGGCACTTCTCCCAATTAAGAACTAAATTCGTGTCTTCACACCTTTTTAGCATCTTTTTTAAATTGGAGAGGCACGAATCAAAACTATTCCCAAAAACCAAGAAATCATCCATAAACACTTCCATAGTCTTTTCGATCATATCATGGAATATGCCATCAATATACCTGGGGAAAGTACCGGACATTACACAAGCCAAATGGCATGCGACGGCACGCGAAAGTTCCATACAGGCATGTGAAAGTAGTTTTCTCTTAGTCCTGGGGATCTATCGGTATTTGAAAATACCCTGAAAATCCATCTAGAAAACAATAAAACTCATTTCCGGCTAATCTTTCTAACATTTGATCCATAAACGGCAATGGAAAATGATCTTTTCGAGTCGCTTCATTTAATTTCCTATAGTCGATACAAACTCTCCACCCGGTAACTAAATGTGTTGGAATTAATTCATTCGCTCCTTCATTACAACAACGGTTATTTCTCTTTCCTTGGAGTTGGAACACAATGCACTGGACTAACCCATAGGCTGTTGGAAACCGGGTAAATCATTCCGGCATCAAGAAGTTTTAGGACCTCCTTTTTTATTACCTCATGAATTTTTGGGTTAACCCGTCTTTGACTTTGAACCGAGGGTTTGTAATAATCCTCCATCAAGATTTTGTGTGTACAAAAATGAGGGTTGATACCTGGTATGTGCTTAATTACACATACCTTTTACCTTTAAAAACAAGCTAAAATAACCAAAAACGGACTTAAAATGCCAAATATATGCTTGTTTTGCTAATTGTATTGTGCAGGAACGGATAACCAAGAAAAGAACGAAAAACAAAGTCAAAACAACAAAACTGGACTCGGAATGGAAAAGACTGTGAAAGACAAAGCCAAATCAAAGCCGGAAAGTCAATCCAGTCAAAAAGTCAACAGAAAAGTCAACTGGCCAAAGTCAAAGAAATATAAGTTTAGGGGCTGAAATTGCCAAACCCTAAACTTATTTATAAAGAAGAAAAGAGGAAAAGAAAAGAGAAGGGTCATTTTGCAATTTGCTCAAAGTAAAACAATAGGGAGGGACAAAACGCCACCCCCTAACTTTTGCACACCACAAGGACGATGGATGGCAATAGAGTATATAACTCTTGGGACTTGTTTGAGTCCCAAAAGTTATTTAACCACAAGGACCAACTGTGTAATGAAAGTATTAACCTTGAAGGGCCATTTTTGCCAAAGAGTGAAACACACACTCTGTTAACAACTCTCAACGCCTTTTCACCACACCGCCTCTTTTCCCTCTTAAACACACTCACGGGTGTTTTGCAGCCCGTTTATTACACCCCATGAATCTTCATCCTCCCCCCCCCCCGCATGGATAAACATCTCCCCCCTCCTCCACTACCTTTCCCAGCAACATAGATGCCAACTTGGCAATCCCACACCCCCCAAGACCAAATTCGATGGCCGAGATTGATTTTAAGGATTGAAGGGCCAAGATTAGAGCTCTAAACCTCTCACACAACAAACACACCTGTGTTTGTGTGTCTACAAACAAGCACAACAAAGAGAAAGAAGAAAGAAGACCTAGTTATAGTTTTCGGCTATAAATAGCCTTGTAAGCCATTGTGGCAAATATTCAGTTTTCATTCCAAGTTGTATTCAAGTTTTATTAAGTTTTTATTGTAGTTTTAAGTGTTTTTATGTTAATGTCCTTTATGCAATTGAAATTTTCAGTTTTAATGAAAATTTAAGTCATTTTTACTCAATAAGCTCTCAATAAGCTCATTAGAGCTTATTCTTGCCATTAAGCTCTAATTTAGCTCATAACTTGTTATAAGCCCTTTCATATTGTTTTAATTTGAATTAAGTTCATAAATGTCCATTTGGGTGCAATTTGGAAGCCATTTGAAGTAATAAGCTCCCAAGAGCTTATTGAGCTTATTGCTCAGGGAATAGAGGCAAGGGCCATTAGGACAGGTTTTCTAGGCCACCTCACTCCAAAGAGTGCCTTGGTGCAGAGACAACAAAAATTCCCAGGTCCAATTCTTAATCTCCATTTTATGCTATATTTTTAGCTTTAACACTAGCTTAGTTGCTTGTATTCTTTTCAAACATGTTTGTTTAGTTAATAATCCAGCAGTTTTTAGTCTTCATTAGGTTAAATTTATTTAATCTTAGTCTATAACTCAAAACTGTCATAATAGTGTAATAAGCTAGCTGAGAAACTAGCTTATTTGTCTTAATAAGCTAGAACCTTTAGTCTTAAAATAGTTTAAGTAGGTCATTACTAGCAAGAGTAGATAAAAGGTTTTTTTAAGTTTTAGCTTAAAAATGGATTTTAATCCCACTTTGGTTTGACAGTTTTGAAATAAAGGGGTGTTTGGCACAAGACCAAAACGGGTCAAAAAGGGTTTTGGCATGGGTTATGATGACTTAGCCAATTTAAGTTCAAGATTTAAGTCATCTTTAAGCTGTTTTTAACATTTTTAGTTGAAAATTGTTTTTTTTTCCCAAGTTTTCTAAATCCTCTTTTGGAAAACAGTGAAGTTTATTAAGAATCTCACATTGCTTATTTGATTAAGCCCTTGTGTTTGGGGTTTAAGCATTAAACAAGGGTGTGTTTTGTGTGTCTAAAAAGATTCAAGAGCCTTTTGTTCCTTTTGACTTTAGAAGTCAAAACGACCAAAGCTTTTTTGTCACTTTGTAAACAAACCAAGAGCCCTTTTTTTTCATAATCAAAATTAAGCAAGTAAAATGAAATTTCAAAAGCCAAATTGGTGAACAAGCCCCTTAATAGAGGTACTCAATCTGTTTAAGCTCTTTGCTTTTTAGAGCTTATTTGACAGCTTAAAATAAGCTGTCAAATAAGCCCTTGAGCTTTGCCTTAAAGTTCCCCTGGTGCAAAAGGGGAACTTTAGGCTTATTGTTCTCAGCCTTTAAGCCAACTTAAGCCCAAGTATTTGGCTTATTTTAAGAGCTTATAAGCCCTAGTATAAGTCTTCAAAGTTTCAGCCCTTGATAAGCTCATTTGGTTGCTTATTTTTAAGCCCAATCTTGCCACTTGGCTGTTTTCAGTTTAACTTGGGCATAAGGATTGCTTAAGTTTTGACTTTAGCTTATTGAGCTTATCCCATAAGCTCAAATTGTGTCCTAGTAACTTTTAGGTTAAGATTAGATAGTTAGTGTGCTTATTTCCCTTTTTCTTTAGCTTATGTGTTCAAGTCTTAAGAAATTTTGCCATTTTAGCTGCTGCAACTTTAGGCCTAATTTTTTTTTTTTTTTTTTTTTTTGCTAGCTTATTCTTTTGTCAAAGCTGAAAGTGCTTTATTAATTTTGTTTAAAGTGAGCAGTTTATAAGTTTGTAGTTTTAAGTTTTGGCTAAAAAGCACTTTTTAATAAGCAAAAAAATAAGCCATGTCGTAGGGTTAGTTTTGTCTCTTTTTCATAGTGTAGGGTTACCCGTTTTCACACAAGTGCAAATTTAATAAAGTTAGCCCGCCTACCCTTTAGTTTAGATTGTTACAATTTCTACCCTAGAGTTTTTAAAATAAAAATAAAAGGGGAAGATACTTGGTCCGGGTGAGCAAGACTCGAACCCGGGACCAAGCAATACATCCCCTTTATCCCACACACACTTAACCACTGCGCCCTTGGGTCTTTTTCGTTATAGACTCAAGGGCACTAGTATTTAAGTACATTTTGGCACAATAAGCCCATAAGCTGTTTAGCTTATTTTCGGGGCTTATTGCATAAGCTGGTAGGTGCTTTTCATTTTTCGTAGGTAACTTATAGTGTCTAGTATTTTGTGTAAATTTTTCAGAATTTTTTGTAAACGTTTAATATTTTTTATAATTTAATTTAGTTAAAAGTTTATTAAATTCATAATAAATACAAAAATTATCAAAAAAATATTTTGCTTTTTTAGAAAATTTTCTTTTTTTTTTTTGATCATCTAGTTTTGAGAAAAATATAATATTTTTACGTAGGGTCATTTTTATAACTTTCCCTCTTTAAAGAACGGTCCGGTACGGGTTTTTTGTTCTGACTCGTTTTTGGGTCAAACGAACTCCGTTTGTCCGGTCTAGTCTATTTCTTCCTTCGTTATTTGACCCGTTAAGTAGTTTAGAATGAAATTTTTTCCGTAGGGTTATTTTTAAAGAATTAGGTTCCCCCTTTGTAACGGGATTCGGTTTCCGTTTTCTAGTTTAATTTCATAAATTCTAGGTTTTTCTAAACTTTTAGACCATTATTATCTAATTTTGACTTTTCAACTTCCCAAACCATTCCTTCCTCAAACTCAATCTTCGTTCGTATCATTTACCATTCAGCCTCGTTGGGGATTTAACGACCCGGAAAGCTCTATACTAACGTCTCGCTATCATTGATTTTGCGGGGGGGTGGGTGGGGGAGGGGGAGAGGGGTTTGGGGGGGGGGGGAGGGGGGGGGGGGGTAGGCGGGGTAGAGGGGTGGGTATTGAGGGGGGGCGGGGGGGGGGGGAGGGATGGGATGGGGGGGGTGGGAGGTGGAGGGGGGGGGGGGGGGGGGGGGGGGGGGGGGGGTTAGAGGGGGGGGGGGGTGGTGTGGGGGGGGGGTGGGGGGGGGATGGGGGGGGGTGGGGGTGGGGGGAAGTTGGGAGGGGGTGGGTGGGGGGGGGGGGTGGGGGGGGGGAATGTGGGGGGAGGGGGGGGAGAGGGGGAGGGGTGGAGGGGGGGTTGGGGGGAGGGGGGGGGGTGGGTGTGTGGAGTGAGCGGGGAAGGGTTTTCGTGGGGGGTTGGGGGTGGGGAGTGGAGTAAGGTGGGGGGGGGAGTGGGGGGGTGGGGGGGGGGGATGGGGGAGTTGGGAGGGGGGGGTGGGGGGGGGGGGTGGTGCGTGGGGGTGGGGGTGAGATGGCGGGAGGGGGGGGGGAGGGGGGGGAGGGGGGTTGGGTGTTGGGGGGGTTGGGGGGGGGGGGGGGGGGTGTGTTATTTTGGGGGTGGGGGGGGGAGGGGGGGTGGGAAGTGGGTAGGGGGGAGGGTGGGGGGGGGCTGGGAGGTTTTTGGTATTGGGGGGGGAGGTTGGGGGGTGTTGGGGGGGGGGAGGGGGGGTTTTGTTTGGAGGGCGGGGCGTGGGTTGGGTGGGTGGGGGGGGGGGGGGGGTTTTTTACACTTCTGTCTTATTTTATATTTTATTATATATTATATATATTTACGGTGTGAATCCGGCACGATCAATACCCTTGATGTGTCGGTGATTTTCCAAGCAATGGCCCATTTATGAGATTTAAGCACTTTTAAGAGAGCTTCTTTTTCATTATCTTTTAAACCTTTTGCAATAATCACTGGTAACTTGTTGTTTTCTTCCAAGAAAGCATATTCCAAATGAGATAGTAAATCTTTTAACTCTAATTCCGGAGGCTCTTCAATTGAATGTTTTGCCTTGGTAACTTCACTTTGTTTAAGGTCCATCGGAGGAAGTTGAAATGGGTCATTATTTAACAAATTTTCAATTAAGCAAATATCTCCCTCTGGATCGCAATCAGCGTAATCAATTTCCGGTGAAATCGAATCATCCTTGAGATAAGCTTCGATCTCTTCTAAAATGAATTCGAAAGTAAGAGGCTCAGACGTTGGGGTGGGATTGCCACCCGAAGAATCATTATTAGAAAATCCTAGCAATTCCGGAGCATATTCCTCACAAACTGCATCAATGATGTCAATTCGGTTTACTGACTTATCATTTGTAGAGGTGTATCTCGTGGTTTTATCTAGATTAAAAGTGACGGCTTCGTTATCAACCCTAAAGGTTATTTCTTCTCAATAAACATCAATTAAAGCACGACCGGTCCTCAAAAAGGATCTCCCAAGTATGAGAGGTACTCAAGGATCGGCTTCAAAATCGACAACAACAAAGCGGTAATAAAATGGAACTTTCCCACTATAACGTAAACATATAGCGAGACCTTAGATGAGTAATCAAACAATAAAAAAAAAGATCGATCCGCTAACTCTAAAGTCATCCGAGTTGGTGTTAGTCCGGGTAGGGAAAGCTTTTTCCAAAAGAAAAGAGGCATAAGATTTATGCTCGCGCCAAGATCGGCCAAGGCGTGACATACATCCATTCCCGGAAAATTGCATGGAATAAGAAACTTGCCGGGATCTCCAAGCTTTTCGAGAAGCTTTTTGAGGACATCGCCGAGCATCTCGTTTAACGTTATCCTTAGCTAATTCAAGCAACTTTTTCCTCTTCATGAGCAAATTCCTAAGTAAGATCATTTAAGCTCAGGTTTGTTTTAGTCCTTATCAGGAAAATTAATAACAAAGGCAGAATATTCAAACATTGAATCATTGTTATTAATACAAGGTTTTTCATCATCATCTCAAACTATAATGACTACTACAAGCCCCAATCTTACCTGATCAATGATAAGACGGTTACATCAACAGGATCAAACTAATGATCTTGGGGCTACACCACACATGCTAGCATCTACATCTTTCTGTGGACAAAAAAATTAAACCCCAACCACTTTTACACCTTTGGTGCACACACACTTTTTGGCACCCTTAAAACCTATGTCTATGATCTCTTTATATAGGGAGAGATCATGACTTACAAAGGAAACATAATACAATTAGGAAACTATTAAATAGTATTAATCAACATTAATTCTTTGCTATCAACAATTAATAACATTAATAACTTGTCTTCAACCTTTTAACAAGTCATCAAATGTTGTTCTTGTTTCCTTCTTAAGAGATCTTAGAAATCTACATCTTTTAAAGATTTCCTCATTTGTCTTTAAGTCCCTTCTGTTTCATTCTTGTTTTGTCTTATCAACTCAAATATAATTCCCAACAATCTTCCCCTAGTTGATAATGACAAAACCAAATAAGCACAAACTTCCCCTGAAGTTAATATACGAATGAAACTTCCCCTTAAACTACCAAGGATCTATAAGTTGCAAATCATCAAATCTTCTTCCCCTTTTTGGTCATCATCAAATAGGAGACTAAAGTATGCAACTTTGATCTTCACAACTACGAACCAATATTACACTTCTAATTCATCCTTCCAACAACTCAAATTGCCCACCATTACGCACCATAAGAAAAATGAACTTGAGCAGTAGAAACATAAACTAGCAGTAGTAATAATAACTAGCAGTAGTAAAAACCTTCACCTCGATGTAGCAAATAAATGGTTAAACATTTTAACATTAAGCTTCCCCTGAAACCCATATGTTAACCATTTCTTGAATCTTTAAATTCTGTAGGCTTTCTGTAATGATTACTGATGAAGTACACTTGATATACCAAACTTGATACTGAAGTAAAATCTCCCAAATTTGTTACTTAAGCTTGCACTATTGTAGATTAAAGAACGGTGTAGAGAATTTGTGCTGATCAATCTCTAAAAACACAACACCTCTATGAAATTTATCCACATCGACTTCTTCGTGTGACACTGAGCACTACAACGTAACTCCTTTAAGTGATAGTTAACCAGGTCCTCAACCAACCACCCCTTGACCGCTAGAAACTAGATAAACCAAGTCCCAATCATAAACCGTAAATGTTTAAGCAAGTTATCAATTGGAAATTATGCAACCACCCAACCCCGATTTCAAGAAAAATATGTAAACTCCTTTGAAAACTACATTCAATCTCAATAAGAGATACCAAATAAACTTCGTAACCAATTAATCCAAATAGTCCAAATACGAGCCATTAAACATTTAAAGAACTTTTTAAAACCAAAATTAATCTGAACCTGTGTGTGTAACAAATCAAAACACCAAACTCTTCTGTGTATGTCACCCATCTGTTCGAGATCACCTTTTCTCGAACGAAGCTAACAGTCGAAACCTTTTCTCGGATATCAATAGCAGCATAAGATATAGAAGGCGGCACAAAGTATCTCCAAGCAGTATTAACAAATACGCCCAAGCAGCAGAAATTTACTTCGAAGCCCAATAGTAATAAAGCCCAAAAACAATTCCTTCTTGACACATGCTAATATTAATTTTTTCTGTCATTTATTGTTGATCACGCAATCAATACTTTGTACTGTTTTATATTCCTTGAAGCCCAATAAGCATGCATGTTTTGCTGTTGCAGGATGTGCAAGAAAACATCAGATCATCAAGGGTAGCGACAAACAAATACCGAGCAGCCTTGAAGCTATCTTGTACCACTAATGGACGAATCATATATATTAGACAAATAAGGAACCGGATCCATCATCAATCACCTACGCCAAGAAACCCTTAAATAGCTAACAATGAATTTTTAATTGTAATTGCCTACCGAAAAGTAATAGGACAATTATAATCATTGTAATATCAAATAAACTATCAAAACCTCCATTTAAAAAACTTTTTACCCACAAACGATTTCTTAAGATTAGGGTTTTAAGGTTCTTAAGAAAACCTTGTATATTCCTAGATCAACAGCCCACGAGGCTCTGATACCAATTGTGAAACCTCTAACATCGTTATAGCTCTAGTTTTTTTTGATTAGAATTTAATCTAGAAAATGATAACATAGGCGGGAATATTCAAACATAGATCAAATATTAACCATAACAATTTTTACCAAACATTCACCACAGCCCCAATATATTTGATCAGAAAATACGGTTTTTATATATCAAGGAACTGTAACAGGGATCAAGCAAACCTTGATTACCTTGAGGGCTACACCAACCTAATACTAACGTCTCCATTTTCTTGTGTACACACACACACACTTTTCTGGATATGTAATTAATTTTCTTATGTACACCTTTGGTGCACATACACAATTTAGGACCCTTAAAACCTATGTCTATGATCTCTTTATATAGGGAGAGATCATGACTTACAAAGGAAACATAATACAATTAGAAAACTATTAAATAGTATTAATCAACATTAATTCTTTCCTATCAACAATTAATAGCATTAATAACTTGTCTTTATCCTTTTAAGTAAGTCATCAATGTTGTTCTTGTTTCCTTCTTTAAAGAGATCTTCTGAAATCTTACATCTTTTGAAGAATTCCTCCTTTGTCTTTTAAATCCTTCTCGTTTCATTCTTGTTTTTCAAGCAACTTTTCCTTATTCATGAGCAAATTCCTAATCGTAGGAGCAAATCTTGGCATAAAAAACAAAGCGTCTGCGAAGCTAATGTCAAAGCGTAAATCTTGGAACATTTGAAAAATCTTTCTTTTTGATAAGAAGCTTTTTCACGAAATTTTTCTTTATTAAGTCGAGAAGGATATGGAATATTCGGGTTAGGTAAATTCTTCAGTACATCGGGTTCCGGAATGGGAGTGGTTTTAGGCAAAGTCTTTGGAACATCGGGTTCCGGAATAGAAATGGGGGTAACCAGAGGTGGGATTTGAGCGGTACTTCCTTGGAAATTAGATTGCTCCTTATCCGTTGTCTCCTCGGTTTCTCGTTCCACTACCTTTTTAGGAGAAGGATTAGTAGGAATCGAGGGTCCCTCGTAAGCAACACCACTTCGAGTAGTGATCGCTTTCATCTCACCCTTCGGGTTTGGAATGGTATTACTCGGAAGAGTACCCGAAGTTGAGGCTTGGTTTTGAAACAATCCACATATCATATTTTGCAAATTATTTTGAAAGGTAGTTTGTTGATTCATCATGACGGCTTGTTGAGATTTTATCGTGTTTTGAATTTCATTCTTAAGGTCTCCTTTCAACGAGTTGATTTGATTTTGCATGTTTCTCATCATTTGATCGTTATTCCTCTTGTAACTTGAAAACTCATTTGAAAACTCTTGTTGAACTTGATTATTAGGCACTTGAAACGGTTGGTTTTGAAATCCTTGATTTTGAAAATTCGGAGCATGATTATTTTGAGCTTGAAAACCTTGATTACTATGAAAATTATTTTCCCGATTAAAATTATTCCCTTGACCTTGATTTTGATTAAACCTATTTTGACCATTGTTTTGCACCGGAGCAAAACCAGGTGGTGCCATTTGGTTACTAACTCGGTTCGGAGGGGCAACTTGATTGTAAGTACCCGTAGTCGCACAAACACTAGCTTGATTGTTATCGGTAGTCGGACAATTATACCAAGAATGAGCACCACCATAAGTAACGCAGCATGAAGCCCACTACAAGTAACACATATTTCCTCAACCGCTTTGATCGGAGCGGGAGTGACAACTTTCTTAGAAACAATCTCAACTAAGGTCGAAAGTTGATCTGCAAACTTATCAATTCTCTCATTCGTCTTACTAACACTCTCCCTAGAAGTCGTATTCATCCTAGAAGCATTTGGTTTGTTTCGTGAATAACACACTTTTGATTTATTCTCAATTATATTCAAAGCCTCTCTAGTCATTTTACTCAAAAGATTTCCACCCGCCGCGACATTTAAGGAGTCTTGATCGTTGTCGTTTAAACCGTTATAAAATGTATCAACTTGAGTTAACTCCGTAAATCCGTGGCGAGGACAAGCTCTAAGCATTTCCTTAAATCGTTCCCATGCCTCACTAAAAGTTTCCTCGAATTTTTATGAAAACGAGAAATTTCATTCTTTAAGTGAGTCATTTTCGAGGGAGGGAAAAATCGATTCACAAATTTGGTTACGAGATCCTCCCAAGTCAAGATATAATTTGGTGGTTCTTTCTTGTACCACAATCTAGCATTCTCCTCAAGCGAATATGAAAACATCATAAGCTTAATAACACCATTCGGCACATCTCTAAATCGTAAAGTCGAGTTAATCCTTTTGAAACTATTAATATGAGCATGGGGA
>BQNB010138346.1:2913-17719 GCA_026074375.1 Tanacetum coccineum | reverse complement strand
ATGATTAATACTCTCGATGTGTCACAAAACCACTTTAGCAAGTGACACGTCGATTGATTTTCAAATCGATTTTTCTATTCAATCAGTGAGACCTTGTCTTGCTGGTTCACTCATATCGTGTTGTTTGCTTTGAGACGCTCTGGTAATAAGAACGGCCAGTGCAGCTGCGAAACTCTGTCAAGGAAATTCTTCGAAATTCTACCTGATCACAGGCAGTAATTATACTGATCAACGGGGAACCGTGGTTATTGCAACCGTATTCAACGAAGTGACAAAGACACTCTTGTCCATATCTGTTGATTATCACTAACCTAAACCTGCGGATATACCCGACAATTAGAGTAGCTGATTCCCGACGAGTCACGATTCATAGCCACATGCTCATACCCGACCGACAAACATAAAGACATCATGAAAGCTCAAGTACATGTTTCGAAGAAGTTTTTGTCACTCTGATACCGAACTTCTTTCTCAAAGTGACGAAGTGTTAAAGTTAAAGAATTTCAAGAAAGATGCAACATTAAAGCTTTTCAAGTCAACAAATCAAGAAAGGTATGAGCATGTCGGTCCAGAAGTCACAAGTTCACAAGATGGCAAAGTTTACAAGATGGCGAAACGAGATTATGCTTGGTTGATGATCTCAAGGTGTTCAAAGATCACATTCAAGACAAGATAAGGAACAAGCTCAAGACCTAAAGTCTATGATCACTACATCAAATCACAAGTTAATGATTGAAGTTAAAGACTACGAGCTCAAGACTAAAGTCAAAGCATAGTATGCTAAGTTTAAATTTTTGTAAATTGGAGTGACCTCCCTTAGGGGGAGATTGTTAGGAACAAGAAAAGTCTCGGTCACTTCCAATATTAACTAGTCAAAGCCCGTAGTTAGTCAATGTTTAGTTTATAAGCTAATATGGCCCAAAGGCCCATGGAAAGCCTTACAAGGCCCATGGCCGGCCACCCTTGGAGTATAAATACCCTCTCCATGCCTTGGAGAGGGTGTTGGTTGATTGTATTCTTATTTTTACCTTAATGCATTTCATGTTCTTTACTTTCTCTCACTAGAAAATACATCCTTCCTTCCACACTTTCTCTCTAGTTCTTACTTGAATATTAAAAGATTACTTGTATTCTACAATTGGTATCAAGAGCCATGGAGTAATTTGCTTAGTTCTTGTGTTTGTTTCTTTGGTTCGAAGTACTTTTTTTCCATTCGTACGCATTTTTCTTCTTTTTCTTTTGTTTTCGAAGCTCAATCGTACACTAAAAGATCATTTACTTAGGTAAAGTTGATCTAGTATCTTTGGATATAGGTGTATTTGCTTTGGATCAAAGAAAAACTCATTTTTGTTCATCTTTTGTTTTTGAAAAACCTTATAAAGTACAAATCTTGATTTTGAAATTTTCGGCTTAAAAACCAAAAAGTTGTAATTTTTAAGGTACCTATAGGTTTAAGAATACTAGTTAAAAGTTTTCATTTTTAAGGTACCTATAGGTTTAAGAATACTAGTTGTACAAGAAATTTTAGGAAAAACAATCAAAAATGTGTCTTTTTGTGTTTTAAAGATTTTGAGTTTCGTCCGTGTGTTACCCGAATTCACAGTGTCCGAATTTGCAATTTAGTGTTACCCAAATTCGCAGTGTCCGAATTAGCAATTACGGTGGTACCTAAATTAGCAGTTGCTTAGTATCACCCGAATTTGCAATTCTCATTATCACCCGAATTTGCAATTCTCAATATCACCCAAATTAGCAGTTGCTTAGTATCACCCGAATTTGCAATTCTCAGTATCACCCGAATTAGTAGTTGATAGTAGCACCCGAATTCACAATTTCTTAGTAGCACCCGAATTCGCATTTACTTAGAAGTACCCAAATTTGCAACACCCGAATTTTCAATTTGCTTAATTAACCGAATTTGAAACTTTAACTTAAAACTCAAATTGCTTAATCAAAATTATACGGTTTATTTCTTTGACTTGTAAAATCCCGTGAAACAATCAATTGTTTTCCCGGTTTTGTCAAGAATTATAAAATTCCGTGTAGTTTCAAGACCTAATACACACAAAGACAACACCCACAAACACAATTACTTTTTATCACCGCTCAATCAAACAGTAATCTTTCAACATACAAATTTCTCAATGACGACTCTTGCTGACAAAGCAATTCTGTCGGGTGCTGACAATCGTCCACCCATGTTGGAAAAGGATATGTATGATTCTTGGAAAAGCATAATGGAGCTATACATGTTAATTAGACAACATGGATGAATTATCCTTGAATCCGTTGAAAATGGTCCACTCATTTGGCCTTCAATTGAGGAAAATTGAGTGACTAGACCAAAGAAATATTATGAGTTATCTACTACAGAAGCAATTCAAGCTGATTGTGATATCAAGGCAACAAATATCATTCTCCAAGGACTACCACTTGAGGTCTATGCATTGGTTAGCAATCATAAAGTCGCCAAGGAACTTTGGGAAATAATTCAACTTCTCATGCAAGGAACTTCATTGACGAAACAGGTTAGATAGTGTAAGGTTTATGATGAATTAGATAAGTTTGCTTATAAGAAGGGGGAAACACTACGTGATTTCTACTTGAGATTTTCACTGCTACTCAATGACATGAACATCTACAATATGAAACTGGAACAATTTCAAGTGAACATTAAGTTTTTGAATACTCTTCCTCCTGAGTGGAGCAAATTTGTGACTGATGTCAAACATGTTCGGGATTTTCACACAACTAACATAGATCAGCTTCATGCTTACTTGGGACAACATGAATTTCATGCAAATGAAGTTCGTTTAATGCATGAATGCAACTCAGACCCGCTTGCTTTGGTTGCAACCCATCAGATGACCCAGTCTCCTTATCAAACTCATCAAAACTCATACCAAAACACTCAATTTCAACCACATGTTTCACCATATCAGTCTCCATAGTGTTGTTCACCTTATCAACAATACTCAAATAATCAATCATCAACATCTCTTTCAATCACTTATCCATCCAATGATTATCAATCATCAATTCACCACAACGTTTATTCTCTATCATCATCCATACCTCAATTGGAATATGCTCCCTCAATTAACCAACAACCTAAATTTTCCCAACAAGACTCGGGTTTAATTGTTCCAGTGTTCCAGAAAGGTGATGATCCCATTGATGCTATCAATCACATGATGTCTTTCTTGACTGCTGTTGTCACTTCCCGCTACCCTACTACTAATAATCAGATGAGGAATTCGTCAAACCCTAGGCAACAAGCTACCATTAATAATGGAAGAGTAACCTTACAACCAATTCAGGGGAGACAAACTTCTTTAGTTGTGGGTACTATAAAAACATACACTCCAGGAGCAAGTGGAAGCAATTCTTGGAAACAAAGGACTGTTATCTGTTACAACTGCAAAGGGGAAGGCCACATGTCCAAACAGTGCACTAAACCAAAGAGGAAACGGGATGATTCTTGGTTTAAGGATAAAGTGTTGTTGGTACAAGCTCAAGCAAGTGGTCAAATTCTACATGAGGAGGAACTTGCATTTTTAGCAGATCCAAGAATTCTAGAAGGTCAAGCCACACAGACTGTTATTACTCACAATGCTACTTATCAAACTAATGATTTGTACGCATATGACTCTGATTGTGATGAACTCAACACTGCCAAAGTTGCTCTCATGGCGAATTTATCTCATTATGGTTCAGATGCTCTTACTGAGGTACACAATCATGATAATGTGAATAATATGATTAATCAAGCTGTGCAGGTGATGTCGTCTTCTGAACAGTCGAATGTTGTGAACCATTCAGAGACTGAAATAACCAGTGATAGTAATATCATTCCTTATTCTCAGTATCTGATTGAATCACAACAGCCAACCATTCAGAATTCTAACTCTTCTGCACAACAAGATGCCCTAATATTATCTGTGATTAAACAACTAAAAACCCAAGTTGCTAATTGTACCAAGATAAATCTGGAAGATATAAGAAACAAGTTAAAGTGTTGAATGAAGGACAAAATGTTGATTTAAAGAGTAACAATAACATTTCATATTCATGTGCACAGTCTGTAGAGATTGATCATTTTAAACAAACTCTTTCAGAACATTTAAAAGAAAAGGAATCTTTAATGCAAATGGTTACTCTTCTCAAAAATGATTTTAAGAAAGAAGAATCTAGAAACATTGATAGGGAAATAGCTTTAGAAAAGCGGATCAAACAACTAGATAATATTGTTTTTAAAAGAGATCAATCTGCACAAACTGTTCACATGTTGACGAAACCTCATTTTTTCTATGATCATACCACTAAACAAGCTCTAGGTTTTCAAAATCCTTTCTATCTGAAGAAAGCTCAGCAGTTGGAACCGAAGCTATATGTTGGTGATATTATTGAAAAAAATAATCCCATTGTGATTCTTGACTCTAAAGAGACCTTAATGCTTGCTGAAGAGAGTCGTTCAAAAATTCTTTTAAAACAAAAGGATCCTATAATGTTAGAAAAGAAAGTTAACACTAAACACAGTCGATTTGCGTTCTTAATCACTTTCTCAGATTTGAAAAACATTTGTTCCACAAACCTGAATTATTTGCTGACAAGATACATTGTTGTCTTAAATTCTGCAGAACCCACTCTTTCTAGTATACCCACCAATGTTGAGGTTCCAAAATAACTTCCTAAAGTCAGCATGGTTAATACGAGTTTAAAGAAACTTAAACACCATCTTGCTGGTTTTGATGTGGTAGTCAAAGAAAGAACCACACCCACAGCTATCACTGAGGGTTCGTAGGGGTTCGAACATACAAAATCTTGTTTTAGGGATGAAATAATTCCATTTGTAAAAGCTCTGAAGGACTTATTTAACACTTTCAATCAATATTTGGTTGATGAACTTTCTGAAGTCCAAAATGTCTTTCATCAAATGGAACAGGCTGTGAAACAACATCGTTTAGAGTAAAAAACATTTAAAGTTAAAATGAATCAAGATTTGAACGAAAACGAACGACTCTTGGAACAAGTCATTAACAAAGATATTGTGAATGTAATTATGAATTCTTCTGCGGATATTGCTTCTGTAAATGTGCATGAATGTGAAAAGTGTCTCAAAATTAAGACTGAGCTTCAAACGGATTTCATTGAAAAAAAGATTTATGATAAAATGTTTAAAAGTTTCACCACTCTTGAAAAACATTGTATCTCTTTAGAAGTTGATTCTCAACTTAATCAGGAAATTTTTCAAAGGGATAATTCTATTTCAAATCAAAGTGCTCCAAGTTTTGATCAATTGTTTACATTAAATGAATTGAAAGCTCAGTCCCAAGAGAAAGACACTATCATAAGAAAGTTGAAAGAGAGAATTAAATCTCTAAGCGGAAAACAAAATGAGGATAAGATTAAAAAGGACTTAGAAGATATTGAAACTATATATATTGAATTGGATCATAGGGTGACAAAGCTTATTGCTGAGAATGAGCATTTGAAACAGACCTATAAGCAACTTTATGACTCGATTAAACCAGCACGTATTCGATCAAAAGAATAATGTGATGATTTAATTAATCACTTCAATTATAAAGTCCAGTGGAAATTTCCGATTAAAGGGAATGCTAGTCTTCAGAAAAGTTTTTTGGTAATTACAGCTCTCAAGGATGATTTAAGGAAACTTAAAGGAAAAGCTCTAGTTGATAATGACGTTACCAAACACCCTAGTGATCCAGAAATGCTTATGATTGATGTAGAACCAATAACCCTTAAATTGTTGAATAAACAGACAGCCCACTCTACCTATATTAAGCACACTCAGAAAGAAGCTATCGTTCTTAGGGATCTAGTTGAACATGTTAAATCAAAATATCCACTAGATCAATCCTTAGAATCTGCCTGTAGGTATGCTAAACTAGTTCAGGAGTTGCTTACAAACATCAGTCAAACCTGCCCTAATGTCAACAATACTGATGGAAAAATAGTGGCTGTGACCCCAAAGAACAAGGACAAAAGAGTTAGATTCATTGAGCCCGTCACATCCTCAAGAAACACAATCACAAAAACAACCTCTACATCAAACCAGTTACTAATAAACCTATGTGTCTTCTACATAGGAGTAAAACCTGTCTACTAGTGATTAAGCTGATCAAAGCCTTCAGGCAATACAAAGAAAGATAAGAATCAGACAAACACCAAGTATTACTCAGAAGAATAAAGTAGAAGCCCACCCTAGGAAAGTTAAATCTAGTTTGAAAAATAAAGATTGTGTTGTTCAACCTAAAGGAACTGCTCATGTGCAGCATTCCAAGCTTAATGCGAATTCTGAACTTAAATTGTTTAAGATGTAATAGGTTTGCATTGCTTAGCTGATAATCATGATTTGTGTGTTCTTGATTTTATCATCAATGTGAATGCTCGTACTAAATCTAAATCTGTTAAGAAAAATTCAAAAAGAAAAGTTGAGAAACCAACAAGAAAGGTGTTTACAAATATTGGATATATCTGGAGACCTACTGGTCTGACCTTCACTATAGTAGGGAATGCGTGCCCTTTAACTAGGATTACCACAACTGCTGAAGTGCCCCTTAGGAAACCAACTGCTCTAGATAATGAAACATCTAAACCTATCGTAACATTGGTTTACTCAAGAAAACCTAGGAAATCTATAACTAATGTTCCTGTTAGCAAATCTAAGGTTTTTAAATCTATATCTGCTAACAAAAAGGAACCCAGTAAATCTTAGGGATCCAAAGTTTTTGATGTTCCATCTTCCTCTCTTGATGAATGCAGGTCGTCCAAATTGTTCTCTGGTATTTGGACTCTGGCTGCTCCAAGCATATGACCGGAGATCGCTCTCAGCTCACCAATTTTGTCAATAAGTTTTTGGGTACAGTCAAATTCAGAAATGATCATGTGGCAAAGATATTGGGATATGGTGATTATCAGATTGGGAATGTTACAATATCAAGAGTTTACTACGTGGAAGGACTTGGACACAACTTATTCTCCGTTGGGAAATTTTGTGATTCAAACCTTGAAGTTGCTTTTCGTCAACACACCTGCTTTATTGGTAATTTGGAAGGTGTTGATCTATTGACTGGATCTCGAGGCAACAATCTGTATACTTTGTCTCTTAGAGATATGATGGCCTCCTTTCCTATATGTCTCTTGTCAAAGGCATCAAAGACTAAGTCCTGGCTATGGTACCGACGTCTATCCCATCTGAACTTTGGTGCAATCAACCATTTAGTTAGACACAGTCTTGTTCGAGGTCTCCCTAAGCTTAAATTTGAAAAGGACCATCTGTGTTCTGCTTGTGCAATGGGCAAAACAAGAAGAAACCCCACAAACCTAAATCTGAAGACACCAACCAAGAGAAACTTTATCTTTTGCACATCCTCGTCATTGTCGATGATTACTCTCGATTCACATGGGTTAAGTTCTTAAGGTCAAAAGATGAAGCTCCAGATTTCATAATCAAGTTTCTCAAGATGATCTAAGTACGGCTTAAAGTGACTGTCCAAAGAATCAGAACAAATAATGGAACTGAATTTGTTAATCAAACTTTGCGTGAATATTATGAGAAGATTGGCATCTCTCATGAAACATCTGTTGCTCGCTCTCCACAGCAAAATGGTGTCGTTGAAAGACGTAATCGTACGCTTATTAAAGCTGCCCGCACAATGTTGATTTACGCAAAAGCTTCGTTATTCCTATGGGCAGAAGCAGTTGCTACAGCATGTTACACCCAAAATCGTTCCATCATACGTCTTTGACATGGCAAAACACCATATGAGATTTTACATGACAAACCTCCCAACTTATCATTTTTCCATGTATTTGGTGCACTTTGCTATCCGACAAATGATAGTGAGAATTTGGGTAAGTTACAACCGAAGGCTGATATTGGTATTTTCATTGGTTATGCACCCACAAAGAAAGCATTTCGAATTTACAACTGACGTACCAGACGAATCATTGAAACAATTCATGTATACTTTGATGAGCTGACTGTGATGGCTTCTGAACACAGCAGTTCAAGACCCACACTTCATGAAATGACTCTTGCAACAATCAGTTCAGAACTCATGCCAAACCCTCCTCTTTTAACACCATTTGTACCACCTTCAAGAACTGATTGGGATATATTGTTTCAACTGATGTTTGATGAATTACTCACTCCTCCACCAAGTGTTGATCTCCCATCCCCTGAAGTCATTGCTCCAATTGATGAAGTAGTTGCTCCAGCTCTCGCTGTAGCAACCGGCTCACCTTCCTCAACAACAGTTGACCAACATGCACCATCACCAAGTAACTCTTAAACAACACCCGAAACTCAACCTCCTATCATTTCTAATGATGTTGAAGAAGCCAATCATGATATTGAAGTTGCACATATAGGTAATGATCGTACTTTGGTATCCCAATTCTAGAAATCCCTTCTGATCAATCTTCATCGTCGGATACTATTCATTAATTGCGCATCCCTATCCACTAAATTTTCTGAACGATAATAGCAAATAGCACTAAGGATCACCCACTTGAAAAATATAATTGGTGAACTCATAGACAGTTTTCCATAAGGCTGCAGTTACAATGAGGCAGAATCTCTTTTCCCTTTACTACGATGCTTTCCTCATAGCAATTGAACCCAAGACGTATAAAGAATGCTTTGCTCTATACCTGGCAGAATTGAAGCAATGCAAAAGAGCTCAATGAGTTCGAACGCCTTGAAGAAAGGAGCACGTACCCCGCCAATAAAGTTATGGTTATTACTTTGAAGTTGGATCTACTAATAAAGCTAGATGAACTGGGAGGGTTATTCTAAAGAACAAGTCTCGATTGTGGCTCGAGGTTACAATCAAGAAGAGTGAATTAATTTTGAGAGTCCATTTGGCCCAGATTGCCAAGATTTATGAGGCTATAAGGATTTTTCTCTGCGTTTGCCGCTCACCTGAACATGGTCGACTACCAAATGGGATGACAAACTACGTTTCTGAATGGTCAATTGCGGAATATGATTATGTAGCTACCAAAGGTTTTGTGGATCTATATAAACCCAATCACGTGTACAACTAAAGAAAGCTCTTATGAGTTGAAACAAGCTCCACGCGCTGGTAAGACATGTATGTCATCGTTCATAAAATCCAAGACTTTTCTCTAAGGCTCTGTATATCATACTCTGTTTCATCCGAAAAGGAAGGCTATGATTACTTCTGGTATAAAGTATATGTCGATGAAATTATCTTTCTGCAGCTACACCTGAACTTTGAGACATATTTGCAAAATCATTGTTGTTCAAATTTAGATGTCAATGATTGGGACAAATCTCATTTTTCTTAGGATTACAGAAATTTTTCAAAATCCCAGGAGGCATCTCTATTAACCATTCAAAATTTGCCACTTGACATCTTTTAAAGAAATACTTATTTGATTCTTGTAGACCCAGTGGATACTCCCATGGTGGAGAAAACCAAACTGGATGCAGGATAAAGAAGGGAAAGCCGTTGATCCATCACACTATCATGGCATGATTGGAACCCTTCTTTATCTCACAGCCAGTAGACCTAACCTACAATTTGCTAATAAGCCCATGAGTGCCCGGTATCAGGCTCGGACCTACCGAAAAGCAACTTAACATCGGTCAAAAGGATCTTTCGGTATCTAAGAGGAACCGTCAATCGGGGACTATGGTATCCGAAGGATTCTTCAATTGCACTAACAACATTTGCAGATGCGGATCATGCTGGTTGTCACGATACACGCCGTAGCACATCTGGTAGTATGCAGTGTTTGGGAGATAGACCTAGTTACATGGTCCCTCAAAAAGGCAGAAGAGTGCTGCGATATCCAGTACGGAAGCTGAATATATTGCTATGTCGGAATGTTGTGCTCAAATCCTTTAGATGAGATCACAACTTACTGACTATGGCCTTGGATTCAATAAAATTCCAATGTACTGTGATAACAAAAGCGCTATTGCCTTAAGCTGCAACAATGTTCAACATTCCAAGTCGAAGCAAATATACATCAGATTTCCACTTTATCAAGTGACAAGTTGAGAATGAGTTGATAGAACTTTACATATGTCAATACAGAGTATTCAACTGGCGGACACCTTCACACAACCCTCGCAAGTGAAAGAATTAAATTTCAGTATCAACGAAGCTGAGAATGCGGAGTATTTTACGCCAGAAACTCTAAAACAATGCAGATGAAGTTGGATTGCATAGAAGGTACCTGATTCAAATATCCTGTACATAGTGTATATATAAAAGTATTATATATATATATATATATATATATATATATATATATATACATTTAAAAACCATAAAACCAAAAATATAGTTCCTATTTCAGCAATTTTTAAAAAATAAAATACAGACAATAAAAATCTTCAAAACCAAATAAAAATTAAAAAATGAGAAAAATATAAAAAGAGATAATAATGGCATGTCTTCTGAAAATCGATAACATTTACGGTCTTAGAAATGTCATTCAATAATGATACGAGGCTGTAAATGAAGTTCGAGCAGAAGTTCCAAAAGATTTCAAAATATGTCAAATGGCTTGCTAATATTTCAGATAGAAACCGTTCATCATCTAAAGGCAAAGGATTTCAAAAAGAAAACTTGACTCTCACGAAATTTATTCTCAGGCATGGTCTACTTTATGACCATGCAAAGGTTTGTGATTACTTTGCATCACAACCCGTGCTTCTAATATTTCCATAAATGTACATGTCAGTGCATTTATGTGTGACAATAAGAGAAATCTTATTTACAATTGGTGTTTGTTTTTCATGAATAAAAACATTGCTTCATCTGAAAAAGTTTTTCAACGACATTCGACTTCTCAAACAACGACTACATCTCTTTTAAATAAATCGTGTACATATGATTGTGGGGAGCAAATGTTAAAATCTTCCTCAAAAGTCAATTGGTAAAAGGGAATAAAAGGTATTAAACAATAACGGCATATCCAATCGTGGAAAATTTAATTAAATATAGCTTTATGTGTGCATTCATGTTATTTTGTTTTATGCTTGAGAGAGAATATGTGCATGATTAAGTTGTTAGGTATATTAGTTAAAACTATAGGGACTAAATGTGCCATTGTGCTAACTTGTGTATGCTTATACAACTTAATATCAAAAAGGCTAAAGATATGAAAGTTTAGGGGAAAAAGTTGCAACAAACCAAAAATGGTTTATATCACAAACACCCCTTGCAGGTTTAAACACACACACACTAACACTTATCATTTTTTTTCTCTCTCTCTCTCTCCCTCCCAACCCTAAAATCAATCGCCACACCTTAACTCATTATCTAAACAATCTCGAGTTGCAAGGAATAACTAAGATTATGACACTCCACCTTAATGGAACTCACAACTCAATTTAATCACCTTTTTTTGAAGATTTGATTAAGAAAACCCTAAAATTTCAAATTAGGGTTCTAAAAAAATAAATCTTGATAAAAACGTTAATTGATTGGGGGTTTATGTTCTATTTAGGGTGTATAACACTCATCTTTAACAGTTTTACATGGGGATAATTATTTGGTTGATTATGGTTGATTTTTGATTTCGAATTTGAGTGTTCTTGAAAATGAGTGTAAAATGTTTGTGGGTTTTGCTTGGAATAGATTTCTTATGCATTTGTGTTCATATTTATGCCAAAATATTCTCATGTTGTGTTTTAATCTTGTGGTTAATGTGAATATTGCTCGAAAATGCTTGTTTGATATGATTCTGTGGTTATTTGTTTGTAAAAGTGTGTTCCTTTGTTTGCCATGAGTTTTTGGGTTCATTGAAATCCGCTATAACATGTTTAATTCATGTTAAAAATTGTTTAATTTAAATGAATTGGCATATTATTAGATGGAAACGAATTAGCAACTCTTTGTAGAAAATGAATTAGTAGACTCTTATGACGAACGAATTAGCAGACTCTAATGGGAAACGAATTAACAACTTTGTTCAACAAACGAATTAGCAGTTAGATATAGGATCCGAATTCGCAGACCCCTTTGATGTCTGAATTCACAGTTCGATGTAGGATTCGGATTCGCAAACCCCTTCAATATCCGAATTCACAGTTGATGTAGGACACGAATTCGCAGGGAGCCTTTAGTATTCGAATTCGCAGATTGAAAGAAGGGTCCGAATTCGCAGTTTTCACTTAAACAACCTGATTCAATCATACTTAATGGATTCAAAATGGCTAATTATCATAAACACTTAGATTCAAACCAAAAGGTGACTTAAAACTTGTGTTAGGTAGCAAATTTAAAATTGATTAATTTTGAAATCTAATCAAGTTAAAATTGGATTACTTCAACTAAGCCAATTTAAGTTCACTCTTTCAATGGTTATCCTTCTAAATGTGTTATATGCAATAAGTGCCAATTCAAGGTCTCTATATATAGTGACTATATAAACTGTATCGAATCTTTCTTAGCAGAATCATGAGTATAACTAAAGAACAACAACAAGCTTTGGACGATGCTCTTGTTCTAAGGGAACAACGTCTTACGATTAGAAGTTGCAACTACAGATTGAGCACAACATTCAAGCCCAAGGAACCTACCTTTCAAGTCGCTCTGGATGTTCTCTCTCTCACTCCTTTTTATCCAGCCTTCTTGATCACTGTAAGTGTCCCTACCATCTACATGCAGGAATTCTGGGCTACAGTTACCTATCAAAAGCATCACATCAGATTCAAGATGAACAAGAAAAGCTATTCCTTTGATATGGATTCTTTCGGAAACATGCTTCAAATGTGTCCAAAACTTCCTGGACAGGAGTTTGTAGATCCTCCGTTTGAAGAGGATATACTTATATTCATGAGAGAACTTGGCTACTCTGGCAACATCAAATTACTCTCTGATGTCAAAGTTGATACGTTACCTCAACCTTAGAGAACTTTTGGAACCATCATCAACAAGTGTCTCAGTGGTAAAGTAACCGGAATTGACACACTTCGTCTTTCTAGGGCTCAGATACTTTGGGGATTGTATCACTAGGAGAAAGTTGACTATGTTTACCTTCTTTGGGAAGACCTAGTTTTTCAGATCGAAAACAAGGAGTCAAGAAAGAACAAATACATGTTTTACCCAAGATTCACAAAAGTTATCATCAATCACTTCATGTCACAAGACCAATCCATTCCAAGATGAAACAAGGTAGATTGGCACATGGCTAATGATGATCCTATTCTCACAACTATGAGATTCATTCCTCAGCATGCAGTTGTTCAAAGATACGATGCCATTCTTCCAGACTGTCCAACCAATCCAGCAATGAAAGAATCTGAAGCGTACAAGACTTACCATGATCTTGCTACTAGAAAGGTGCAACCAAAACTGAAGTATGTACGTCAATCTTCCAGGACAAAGACTGATGAAGCACCCAAGCCTTCCTTCGGTAAAAGAGTCAAAGCAACGGCTAAGGTAGCAAAGTCTGGAAAGAAAAAGCAACCAACTCTTGGATTGGAAACTCTCTCTGACATAGCATTATTTGAGGCTGCACAAATGAAATTGTCCATTGAAAGAAGCAAAACACAACTTCACATCTCTCAACCCAGCGGTTCTGGTGCACATGAAGGAACTGGTGTTACACCAGGGGTTCCCGATGTATCGACGTATGAATCTGATGATGAGCAAATCTCTTGGAAGTCAAGTGAAGAAGAAGATGATGATGAAGAGAATGTGAGTGAACACGAAGATGACGATGATGATGAACGAACTGAATCTGACAATGATGGTGATGACTTTGTATCCCAAGTTCTCAACTCATAATGAAGAAGAATGAGAAGAAGAAAGCTTTGATCCTAGAGTTCAAACACCTTCACATGTTGAATCTAGTGATGATGATGAAGAAGTTCAAGGTGTGAACATTGAGGGTGAAGAGATGGATGAAGAAGCAAACAATGAAGAGGATGAAGGGAATGAATTATACATGGATCTGAACGTCAATCTAGAAGGACGAGATGTTAAAATGACGGATAATCAACCGACTAATGTTCAAACTACTCAAGTAATAGAAGACACTCATGTGATCATTACTCCAGTCATTCCTGAAGGCTAACAACAGAGTTCTTCTGTGTCATTTGGATTCGTTTCTAACATGCTTAACCCCAGACCAGATACAAGTATTGACTCGATATTTAATCTTAACACTGAGGCAACTTCACTTGTAGATGTTCTGGTCACCACTATTGCTGAGCTACCTCTTGTGTTTGCAACAACTCTTCCTCCACCACCCACTCCTCTTATCACACATATGCAACAAACACTAGTTCCCACACCAACAATTGTTCCAAGCTCCTCCCTGCAAGATCTTCCCAACTTTGGCTCTTTATTTGGGTTTGACCATAGACTTAAAAGTCTGGAAACCAAATTCTCTGACTTCAAGCAAACAAACCAATTTGCTAAAATAGTTTCTTCTATTCCCAGCATTGTTTATGCATACCTTGCAAACAAGATGAATGAAGCCATTAAGACAGCTATTCAATTGCAATCAGACAGACTCAGAGATGAAGCTCAAGCCAAAAATGAAGACTTTCTCAATAAACTTGATGACAACATAAAGAAAATAATCAAGGAACAAGTCAAAGAACAAGTTAAGGCACAAGTCTCCAAGAATTAAGAAGACGATAAACTAACAACTCAAATCTGAGGTTATGACTCGTTCATCCACTGAATCTAAGACATCTCATGCTGTAGCTGCCAACCTATCAGAATTAGAGCTGAAGAAGATTCTCATTGAAAAGATGGAGAGCAATAAGTCAATCCACAGATCT